>KN885669.1:58412-73149 GCA_000934455.1 Apostichopus parvimensis | reverse complement strand
ATAAAGAAACAGGGGTTTTAACATGTTACAGGATGAAACTAGATGTTAAATCGATGTTAATTCATAGAGAGGCATAAATAAACATTACTTTAATTTGATCGCATTAAAGAAGTAATGTGAGGATGTGACAATAGAATTAGGTACTGTAATGTAAGTTAACAGAATGCAAAATTAGGATAGAGGGCAGCATTCCAGAACATTCTGGTTGAATAACTCTTTTTTTTTCCTTTCCTCCGTGTAGAGTATCCGAGGTACCAGAAGCGGGCAACTTTGCTTCACAGCTTCTGCAGGTAAGGGACATTTCTTTCTCATTCAATGCCCTATTCCTATTTATAATCTGTTTTAGTGTCTGATGTTTGAGAAGATTATAGACAAAACATTATGACTGCTGAGAGCAATTTCGACTAAAACTTTCTTGAAAACAACCGATGTGATTTCTTTTAAATGTATTTAGTGTGGTTATCAACCACTGCCTGCCATAAACCACTGTTTTCCCAAATGCTGGAATGTTCATATTTTATATATAAAAGGAGTACAAGCAATTCATAGTTTTTGCTTATGATTTGTACCAGTTTTACTATTTTGGAGACCAAGTTTAACATTAATATTATTCTAAATATGGTCGCATTATGACACAAAACAGACCAAATTTGTTATGAAATTATACTCAAAAAATTGAAACAGTGACTTCAAGCAGGGTAGTTGTTTTCACATAAGAAAGTTTTTGTCAGGTTCAGCAAAATTAATAACCAACAGAGTACTGACTATATATGAATAAACTTGACTTGATACTACCATTGGCAAATACTTAATTCAAACCCCCAGAAAACAGGACTGTGACAAGTTTAAATATACATTGCATTTATCATAAAGATTAAAGAGTAATATTTTTTATATAAAAACGAGAGAGAGATAAAGTGTCTGGCAACAAAATATTCAGAGTCCCAATCAAGTTGATTAATTGACCTTTCATTGACCTTCGGTCAGATTAGGAAGGCAGGGGAGGGTAAGATGGACCGGTTGTCTGAGCTTGATGAACTGCAATCTTATTTTGTGTACAAAACTGGTGAAGGTTGATAAGAATTGTTGACACGATAAGCCGCTTTAAGATAAGTGTTTCAACCGAAAAGGTAAATGGGAAATGGTACCCAAGATTATAAAAATGTGTTTGTGACTCACAATTTCGATGACACTCTGTCATAACCAAAGAGGATGACTGCGTCTAACCTCGCATCCCCTAATGTCTTCCTCACATTACTCCAGGGACCTCTTTTAATGCCATCTAGGGTCCCGATCACCTCCTTTAACCCCCCTTCTCATCCTTCAACCATCCCTCAAAAGGATGTTCTCAAAAGGCCTTATCGTAACCTCCCGGGGAAAAATGTTGAACTGTTCCTTAAGAAAACTCGAAATTTTGCACTTTTTATCGAGAGAGCTCCGTCTTACTCATTTTTCTCGTAACTTTCAGATGAATCCACGGAAGCGGATATCTGCGGAAGCAGCTATGAGACACGATTACTTCTCGAATTTACCTGAACCAATCCATCATCTCTCGGAAGGTAGGTGTAATCTTTCTAATATGACGGTTTTAAATGATGAGATTGGGAAGAGGTAAACTTTTAGTCTATTTGTTCTCTTGGAAATAAAACAAATTTAAAAAAAATAAGAAAAGGGCTTCCTTGAGGAACGGCATAACTCTGCAGTAAAAGTAAAAATTCTCATTCAGTACAGTGATGAGTTAATAGTTACAGCAAATGAAAAAAGAAATCAGCCTTGTGAAACAGTCTCTTTAATCCTCTGTATTTGAATCAAAAGTCACAGGAAATATAAATGATCTACAAAAGAAGAAATAACGAAAAATGAGATAATGAGAAAGTTACGTTCTTAATTGCATTATGATGGGGTACTTGCAGTATTCTACTCTGCTTGTTACATCCATTATCACATTCTAGAGATATCGATCTTGGCCGTTTGATAAAGGAGGAAGATGGCACCTGAAAGCATCTGTTGTTACCTTTATCATCCAATAACTGTTTGAAATGATGAAATTAAGCGCTAACTTCAAAGGGTTTTCTTTATATTATCTCTATTATATTGAATTTGTGGGGCACAAGGTGTTATGTTTTTATATTAAACGGTTAATTATGACTCATCATTTATCAGCCGCTAATTATTCTTATCAGCATAGATAACTACATGTGAAAATAAATGCAGGGCTTGGTGCATATAAGAAAAAGTTACAAACTCACAATATTTCCAGCTTTTATTCATTTCTTTGTATTTGAGTAGCAGCGAATGTGGCAAAGATTCATTACTAGCAATAAAGTTACAATGTTTGCTCAAGAAGATCAAATTTCTTAAAAAAGCATCTGTGTGCAGCTTTACATTCCTCAATCAGTTTGGTTCAGATTAGAAGTGGAAAATTAGTCTCATAATTTTGGCTAGAAAAAACCCCAAAACAATCAGGTTTTCTAATTAGTATTCTTTGGTCAAAAATAATTTTACAACTTTTTCTTCTTTTATTCCAGCTTCCTCTGTGTTCATTCTGCCAGAGATTAAACTCCAATCGGAGCATAAATGGATCGTCTGAGGAGGGGCCATCTCTCTCACGACCCCGAAGAGGGTACTTAAACCCACCACTGAAGTCATCAGTTCTTCAGACTGAGTGAGTCAGCCCAGAGGTCATTGTTTACCTTGTTTTGTGTTGCGACCTCTCGTTGTGTTTCACGGCAACTAATCCAGTGACGAATCTGGTTACAAGTTGTTGCTATCATCAGCTGTTCACCCATCTAAATCAGCGTAAAGCTTGTTTGCTGATTTGTGGCTAACCGTGCGATGTTTCATAGCAGATTCTAGTCGCTTTGTTTTGGACGAATCTACTGACTAACCACACCAGTTACCTTCCACTTAACATCGCCTATTCGGTTCAAGATCTCACAGTTTTTTTGTTTTTGGGTTTTTTTTTTCCTGTCAAATTTGTGCTTTTGTTGTATCATCAACCTTTCTAAGCAAATGCTACATTCTGTTAACAGGTTTTGCTTCACTGTTTTTGCCCAAAAAATTGCCACACATTTTTTTTGGGGAGGGGTTACAAGCAAACAACCAGGTTAGCCTGTCATTGTGTCTTGAAAAATAGGCACTTGCCACCTAGATTTGCCCAAACTGTCTTTTATATGAACCTAGTTTTTGTGTGGACTTTTGTTCAATTATAAAGTTTGCTTTATAGACAGCTAATCATGGATTCCACCCGCACTCATTAAAACTGTTCAACGATTCACAAGATATGATTGGTCTTCTGATAATAAAAGATGTTTATTAAAAGACATGCAAGCCTTTCAACGTGATTGTTTGCAGAGAGTTAAGCATCATTGGGAGGGAAGAAAGAGAAGAATGTAGGCTCCGTTACATCAACTTCAGTATTGCTTACGAAATCCAAATTTTGGATGAAAAATGTTTAAAACAAGTAGATTGTGACAAAGAAAGTATGATTTGTTGGTGCAAGGGTATGTACTATCAGTGTTTCATGGACAAACAATGTTTGTTAGTGAAATTTACAGGAAGATGAATGGGGGGGCAAGAAGATTGTTTGAACACCCCCCCACCTTTCTTCCCCTTCCTGTTTGGTATCACTGTCACTCTTGTAGCCAAAATAAGATGTACATCTGGCAACCTATTCTTTATTGGAAGTTTTCTAGACTAGTTTTCCTCTTTTTAGAGCAGATTGAGTTTGGTCAGTATTTTCAACAATCTGAGCAAAACTTCCAAGTTTGGTTCACAGCATAAATGTTAATCGACCAAATCCAGACAACTCCTGAGGCTATTTTCTTTTTTATCTAAAATTTTTGTTGTTTTTTTTTATTCCTAGAAGTTGAGTTTGAAGTTTGACCAACGCTTTATAAGCAAGTGTACCTTAAACTTGTGTGAAATCTAAATGTGGCGGCTGATTTTAGAAGGAAGATGAAATGTCAAAAAGTTTTAGGCATCTTTAGTTTAAATATCTTAATGGAATGTTTGTCTCTTGTGGTTTAAGGAAATGCCTTGTCAAAGAAATAACAGTATGAGAGAGAGAGCATAAGAAAAATCCAACTAGCCTGTGTAAAATTGATCATGATTTTAGTTTTAAAAATGAATCACTGTGTTGTCTATGAGTCACCATGTCTAAAGTCTCGCCAGACCTTTCCCTCCAAACGCTATTCACAGAGTGAGTGAACGAATCGATTGTGTTTTAAGCAGTGTTTTGCATTTAGTCAACAATTTTCCAAGCCGACTGTGTTTGTTACTCCAAAATCAGACTATTTGACCAAGTAAAGGTTTGTGAGTCAGTAATAAATGCATTTGATTCAATTAATATCAATAGATATTAATATTTCGTTGCTCGGATACTTTTCGTGGTAGTATTCAACACATTTTAAAATCACCCTGGCAAATTCCAAAATGTTCAAAATATTCAAAAATGTTCAAAATGTTCCACTATTTGCATTGAAACTGTTCAAACTAAGGACATAACTTGTAATAGGATTTTAATAACGACCAGGATGTGGAAATTTTTTAATTATAAAAATCCAATCAAAATACTGCTTTAATGTAAACATGCTGATATTATTATAAGGTAAAAAACACTTGTTTGTTTTGGCAAGTAATAAAAGAAGCCTCCGACTCCTTCAGGTTATAAACAAACTTGACAAATTTAAGACAGAAAATGTAATGAACCTGTCCCTACAGCCTCTCTCTAGTTGATAATCCCAGAAAAATTAAAATGAGCAACTACTCTGGTTTATATTCCACCCTCAATACTCTCACGTTTGCTTATGGCTTTTCTCCGGGGCCCTGTTAGTTCTTAGACATGTAGATTTTTAGAAGAGAAGAAGTATGAAGGATCTACTAGGGAACCTAATAAATTGCTTCTTAATCACACCTGATGGCAGTTTTGCAAGCATTGTTTGATATTTAATGAAGAGATTCTATTCTCCCTGGTGACTAAACTTCAAAAATTTAAAATCTTTTTAGATTTCTTTCTTTACCTGTTCTGTTAGTCATGTTCACTAAAGTGAGAGGTGGATTGTCTTCGAGACCGCTGACTTTGTGAAGCTAATAAACATGGGACGAATAAATTCATATCCGTAAATGTGGTTTCTTCCTTCACGGTCAGTTCGAAATGATTTCGACTTGTGGTTAAACCTTTAAGGGCAAGATTTTGCATTCCATTCAGCGTAAATTTGTCCTCTCTGAAACACAGAGAAGGATATCGGAGCAGAAACTCTGCAGGCAACTCTGTGGGCCTTTTTGTCTGTGTATTTATGCATAAAGTATGTATTAAAAGGCCTTTCAATGTTGTATGTCACTATCTGTACAGTATAATTATGTAACGTCTCTACGTTGACATACTCGACTCTCTGCCTCTTGCCTGTGCTTCATCCATGAGAGATGCAGAAATGAAAAATTTGTCAGACAAATTTATGTTAACATCGGTTAAACTACCGTGAATTTCTTGTGCTTTTAGAACAAAATTCTGTCGTTTCAGTGCATAACTTAAGGTTGACAAAGATGGTAGTACCAGATAAGATGGTCTGTGGGAAAAATCCCTTCGCCTCAGTTGAAAGGAGAATTCCGCAGACAATTACGCGGAAAAAACCACCACTTGGATGGACGGTTGGAATCTTTCTTTCAATTGGAATGTCTCTTGAATGGGCGGGCATTGATTCCAGTACCAAAAAAGTTTCAGGAATTTTGTTTTTTGTTCTAACTGTTCTTAACTCATGAAGGCATTGTTCTTCAGTTGCATTTACATTTACATTTCTGTTCAATTCTCTTTTTCAAATAACTCCTGTTTGTTTTTGCAGGTATTTCATATTTTCTCGTCATCATACATCATAAATTTGTATTTTCTTTATTTCTGAAAGATGATGATGAGCAAGTTGACAAACCTGCCTTTAATTCAGAGGTCAGAGGATATTTACAGTGATGCAGTATTAACCTTGAAATATTCTAGAATAGTCCCCAAAATGGTCACTGTCGACAAAAGGCACTTTGCACCCTTAAGTGAGATCCCTCTTTCATTACTTGAGACCTCTTAAGTTGACCTTCATCAATAACTGCAAATAAGTCGACCATCTCCGGAATCTAAAAGAAATTACCTTCCTAATTAATTTTCAAATTTCTAATTAAGTTGACTAAGATGTGGAAATTGTAACCAATGACAAAGCTCTATGCATTCGATACATCTGAAATTTTATTTTGAGAGAGAATCTTCTCAGTGAAGTGTGCAATGTTAATTTAACCATTCATGTTCTGTTTAGAGCTACTTAATGTTCCTTTTCTTTGTAATCTGGTATTATTTCGTTAGTAATTTATTTTCTCGGTCAGAAAAGCTGTCCTCATCCTATTTATGATTGCTTTTTCAATATTTGCAAAAGTTGAGAGAGGATTAAGAGTCAATTTATCTTTCTTTACTCGCAAAAGTCGCAAAAGAGAAAGTGGGTTAAATTGGTACTTTATTCTTTGCTTCTTTTCTGTTGTGAAAAAAAAAAATATGAAACCATTTGTAAATTTTAAATTGGTAATTGTGTAAGTTTTCTTTCTTCTTAAATCTACGATCCAAGACTATTAATTGGTGGACGACTTGTAAGCTGTAGTGCAGTGAGAAATTTAGAAGTAGAGGTCTGCGTTGCTAAACTCTGTCTATGCTGGATTTGATTCAGGGACCATCGTCTCCAGTTTTGAGATGAATCTTTAATACTGTTTTGTTGCTTCGCTCTCATATTACAAGGTCACATGACCTGTTTTGTTAGTCTATGTGAATTCACATTTAATTTGGGTCAGAAGTGGAGCCTAAAAATTTTAGCCGTGCTAAAAAACAATTGCTAGAAATGCTTCAAAAATATTTTCCTGCAGATTTTGTCAACTTTACAAATTAATCGCAAAATATTAAAGGTGCATTAAATACAGTGATGATATTTCCAGGAGGGAATCAAATTAAAATTGAGACGCCTTTATTAAAGTCTGGCAGTGAACTTTTTGGTGATGGCTATTTGACTTTCCAGAATATTATGGGGGCAATACTAAGGACTTTTACAAACAGCTCATTGAGTTTTGGTCGGCGAGTTTAACCAAACCTGTAGAGGAATTACTTAAAGATGGATTAGGTACGAGAGTGAAATGAAACGTCAACTTATGCAAGTAACACATGTTTCAATAACATCAAAATAAAATAATACTGTTAGCAAACTGCTTATCTGCTAGAGAGCCTGTGTAATAGAATGTGTAAAAGTAAGTTGGCCTGATGTTTCGATCCTAACAGGATCTTCTTCAGAGGCTAAATGACAAGTAACAGTAACAGAAGGGACAAAAATAATAACATGGCAGAAAAGTTAGCAAGATAGGGTGAACTTGAGTTTAAGGTATGGTATTCTTATGATTTAGAAATCCAAAAAACTAAAAGCACATTACTCTTATTAAGGGGATGACCATATGAAGCAGTTTAAACTGTGAAAATGGGGGCGCTATTGAGAAATGCTGAAATGAGGTAACTAGAGCACTGGAGAGAGGGAGTAGAAATGAATCATTGTGATGAAATCGATCAGTACTTTGTATTACTAATAAATCAGCCTAGTTTGATTTTTAATTATTTTTTATTTAGATGAGGGTCCACCACCCTTATAGCTGTTGTTTGTTTATGATTTCTTCTTTTTTTTTGTTACTAATTATGGTCTTCTCAAACAGATTTAATTATTCTTTTTCACTATCATTTTGTTGTCCAAAGAAGTGTGTTTGATGGAGTCTGATTGATGGTATACGATGAGGTAGAATCTGAGGGTTGTTCTTATAATGTATACCAGGGGTGGCCAAACTCGTTTGGCTTAACATTAAATTAAACTTGTTAAACAAATTATTATCGTCTATATATATATATATATATATATATATATACATACACATACGATAAACTTCAGATGTTTGATAGCTGCTAGACATTAAGAGAGTAGTCTATTTACCTTTCATATATAATAGTGACACCAGAAAAAAAAAGCTTGAGATATATCTTTGTGAGTAAGAAGTACATTAAATGTCAATGAGTCTGTATGTGGCAAGTGGTGACACTTGGTTTGGCCACCCCTGTTATATGCTGTGTGAAATATTCCACTCAACTGTTTAATAGACCTGAAATTTGTTTGCTGCCATTAAAGGCTGTCAAACTACTATGATGATACATTCTGTATATTCGGTGTCATGTTTTGTGATTTGTTAACACATGATCACATCCTCTGTGCACTAGAAACAGACTTGGACAGAAGCTAAGTCATACATGTGTATAGGTTAAGGTAATGCAGAGACAGATATGGAATGAAGAGAAGGGAAATGGGTAGGAAAGAGAGGCAGTGAGGGAGGGGGAATGGATGGGAGGGAGGCAGGAAATGGGGGGAAGGAGGGGGGAAGGTGGGACTGAGGGAAGGTGGGAGAAGGGTTGAAGATGATATGGGGGAAAGGTTACCGATTGCTCGTATCAATCTAGAACAAAGCAACAAACTTACAATTTCTTTCATTTTAATAAGAAAATCTTTCAGATTGTGATTTCTAAAAATTCACATTTCTTCTCAGAATTATGTAAAAAAAAGGAAAGAAGTTTTCATGCAGCTTATTTCTGATTATTAATTTAATAAATGATATGGTGATGTAAGTGATGACTTAAACTGTTCACTGAGATAAAGCAGAACAGTTTTATCCTTACTACATAACACTACTGTTGACAAAATATGGTCTCTTAGGATCGTCTTTTGTCAATATATTGTAGAGAACATGTTACTATTTTATGGTAAAAACTGCGAATAGATATCGATTCTTGAAAACTTTGTGTATGAAAAAAGGAGCTCTCTCTCTCGTATCCTCAAGTCAATTTGAGGGTTTATTTTGAAATGTCGACAACTAGCTGTACCCTCTCTCTCTTTATAATGTTAGTTATACTTTTGTGTACAATTTAAATATACATAAAATTTGCTTCAGTGGGGGGGGGGTTAACTTTAATAAGAGTTTGAAAGTATGTCTGCTCTGAAAACAGAAATATCATTAGTTATTAGTGACTGTATTTAAAAAATCTGCAATATGTATGATATTTTCCAAGAAGGAAGTTATATTTTGGTTGGAGTCATCGAAAAATAAAGCAAGTAAATTATTAATTTTGCCTTTCTTTCCTCATTTTCTTTATTTTTGTCTAAAGTAATGAGAAATTTATAACAATCATTTATTCTTTTCTATGGAGAGTTTTAGTTTCCAGGCTGGTTTAAGCCTGATATGAAAAAGTTCCCCACCCCTCCCTCTATCTCTCCCCTCCCCCCATCAAAACCCTTTGGATAAATTTCTTGTTACACCTGTCGTGCCACTGAGACACGTAACTATGAGGTCATACATGATATGACATGGTAGTATTTATGATCAATGCAAGTATGATGTAAGTAGCCTGAGTATGGTCGATATTTTCAACATTTGGAGCAATCTCTTTCTGTTTATGTGTCCTTCATTAACATAATTTAAAGCATAGTGAAGATAATCTGTGGATGGTTAGTTTAGTTTAGTAATTCCCAAATGTTAGACAGCCAACAGAAGCTCATTTGAAACTCTATCCATGTGATGATCTTGGAGGAACACCTGCTTATTCACCTGTATTCATCTGTATCCCACGCCTCATCACTAGACAGATGTAGTGTGGGATGAAGAAGGGAGAGAGAGCTCAGCTCTTGTAACTCCCCTACATTGCAGATGTCTGTCCAAAAGTCCCTTGAACTGATTTATACTGGTAGCATCAATGGCAGACTGTGGAAGGGCATTCCATTCAGATACAACCCTGACCGGAAAAAAATGTCTGCGTACATTTAATTTTGAATACTTTGCGCACAGTTTCATTGAATGGCCTCTTGTAAAAGAGATGTCGCTAAATTCAAACCATAATTGAGGGCTAGCTTTTATGTAACCTTTCATAATTTTAAAAGCTTCAATTAAATCTCCTCTTAGTCTTCTGGTGGATAATGTAGTGAGATTTAGAGCAGAAAGTCTTTCATTTAGAGCAGAAAGTCTTTCATTGTATGGCAAATGCTGCAAAACAGGTATCATCCTTGTAAATCTTCTCTGTACTTTTTTCAAGATAATCTATATCACCTTTTAAATATGGGTTCCAAGCTTGAATGGCAAATTCCAAGTGTGGACGAACGAGATTTATAAAGTTGCAACATTAACATTATATCAAGCTTTTTCTTTTTGATGAGTGTTCAGAGAAGTCCTAGGCCTGGCTGCAGCCCCATCAGCTTCCTACTTTGGACACAGTGTCACAGTACCTGGTGATTGAGATAGATGGACTAGAGTAATGAAAAAAGTCCATGTAATGTTTTTGTTGTTGTTTATATTTCAATTAAGTGGTTTTGACATATCACTCTACCTTCAAAGGCTGTTGTAACCTTAACCTAGATTCATCATCCCACCTCCACTGGATCCAGCTCTGTTCTGTTCTAGATTACTCTTATTCAAAGACTCTAACTGGGATGGATGGGGGAATTTCTCGTCCCCCATCCCAACCCCCCCCCCCCACCACCACTACACTTTCTAAAAAATATCTAGAAGAAACCAGGTTCATTCTGAGGAAATATGAGACAAGAAATATCTGATAAAGAGCTTCACTTCCATCACCCTCACTGAAGTAATCCCCCCTCCCCCCTTGGCAGTCCTTTGTAAGTTCAGTCCCCCCACCCCCTTGACAGTCCTTTGTAAGTTCAGCCCCCCCACCCCCTTGGCAGTCCCTTGTAAGTTCAGCCCCTCCCCTCCCTTGGCAGTCCTTTGTAAGTTCAGCCCCCCTCCCTTGGCTGTCCCTTGTAAGTTCAGTTCCCCCACCCCATGGCAGTGCCTTCTAAGTTCAGTTCCCCCCCCCCCATGGCATCCTTTGTAAGTTCAGCCAACAACAGTATATATGCTACCAATCAGACATTTTCATACTATTTCTCTTCGTTGTACCCTCCACCCAGACCCAGACCCATCCCCCCCCCCTTCCGTTCTGTTCCGTTATACAAGAATGTACCAACATGTATGTTGGTACATTCACCAGAATGTAAGTACATGTATGTATGTGAGAACATGAAAAAGTTTCCGAAATAGTTCACAATCCTGTGTACTATTTCTGTTGTCCATCTCTTTCAATCATTTAGCGGTTTGTAACCAAGGACAATGGCAAATGTAATAAGTAGGTTTCCATGGTGAACTGCAGTGCACAATTTGATTACCGATCATTATTGACTTTCCCTGTGCATGCCCTGGTGGTAACACAACTTAAAGTCATTTCTTTCTGACTATTGATTTACCTCAATATTGAGGGAAAAGTATAGATTAAACTGGAGAAAAGTACAGAGGTAACCTGCCTTCACTTTAGTACTTTTCGTGAGCTTTATGTAAAATGGTCCTGATTTTCCACGTAGCATTGCCTTCCATGTGGTAAGTGCTTTCAGAGCAACTTTTATTGTATGTATTGCATGTGTGTATTGCATGTGCGTTGTGTTTAGTACCGCAACAGATTGTGAATACCTCAGCTGGTAACAATGATATTCATTTGATTGATGAAAACATTTTCAGCCCCAATTGTTAAATGCAAATTAGTCGAGACCTAGGTAGATATGCTGTGACGTATTGAAGTCGGACCAGACTAAATGTTCATATCTGTTTTGAAAAGAAGTAGGTTTTTTTTTCTCTTTGAGGTATGAAATGTCATCATTGTTGCACCCCTCCTCACCTCCTCACCTCTCAGTTGTGGCATGCTCAGATGTATTAGCCACTACTTCTGCTTTAAATATGACCTACATGGTTCCTTTTTAGTAAAATACTTTCCAGTAATGGATCCAGGATTTCTCAAATGAGGTTGGGAGAGGGAGTAAGGGAGGGGAGTGGGAGGCTGTGAAGTGAGGCAGGTATCAGTAGATATTGGAATTCTGAAATAGCCAAGCATAAAACATTGGTAAAATGCAGTGCATGTTAAGGAATAATCCACTAAGTCCCTCGTTAAGGTAAGTTTGTAAACTCATTTCAAGCCCCCCCCCCCCAAAAAAAAGGATAGGAGAATCGGCCTCCCTGCTGTATCCCAGCTGTAACTACACAGCCAATGTCTTTTTTCTTCACAGTGTATCTGGGTCGGACACCAAAACTGTCTCAAATTGTGGAATGACCCATTTTGACATTCAATGTCTGCCTTTCCCTGCCTCCCTTTCCCCATTCCCTCTTTCCATCTCCTCTCCCCTTCCCTAAACCAAACGTTCTCCTTTAAAGTCATCCTTTTAGTTGCATCTATCTATAAATTCTATGCCTGGTAAATTTTGACATCATTTATGTTGCCAGAGTCAATTTCCGTTTGACTGTTTTGCCTTCCTTTCATGCACCATATCGAGTTAAGCTTTATACGCTGATTTCCACGAAACGATCAGCAAATAATTTTATTTTTCCGAATCTAAGTGAGAGAGGTTGTACTTGTGTATTCCACGACATCCGTCAATATGCTACGGTTTTTTTGTCGGTTTCCCGTTCCTGATGTTGTCCCTAATTTCTCAATTTTTTTTTTTCTGTTCTAGATTATCGCTGTCAGTTTTGACATTTACACAAAGCTACTCCTGTATGCCACGTTTTCCTGCCTCTAAAGGATTTACATCCTCCCTCAGTAATGCAGAATGCGCCCTTTTAACATCTTCACGAGTCTTAAAATATTTGCGAACAGAGAAAGAAGCAAAGAAACGAAAAGTAAAAAAAAAAAATTGAGAAGCACAAGATGTAGGCCAATTTAAAAGAATTGGATTTTATTCCCCATGTTCATCAGAGCATATGCTTAAAGGGATATCTAGCTAACAAACAACCACTGTAAAGGCAATAAGTAATGTACAATTTAAAGCAACGCACATCTGAAACCATGTTTTATTTTCATTTTTATTTTCATTGCTATTTTATTATGTTTCCAATGTTTTACCTCTCTGTCTCTGCAAGGGAAGAATCATTGATTCGGGCCAACGGATTTAATCACGTTAACCCTAAATATGTATCGGATCCATGGTAACTTTGTCGGGTACCAGTTTCGAAAAGATTCCCATTTTCCTGGTTTATGGTGCCAAAATTTGCATCACTTCACTTCCAATGACTTGTTGTCCTGATTTAGGTAACCCTCAAATGATATATATTTTGATACAGAATATATGATGACAGATTAAGTTCTCTTTAGATGCAAATAAAGATGACAATGAGTGCGTTCCCCCTTGATTCTGACGTTAATGATGTGTTTCCACTGGCAAACCACAATGTTTCCCTCCACTTCTTCGTTCACTTTCTCGTCGGATCTTCCGCGGGATCTCGTACCGAGAGCTTGCGACCATCAAACAGGAAGTAACCTAGTTGACGCAGCGAGTCACGTTGATGTTTCCAGATAATAGTTGCATGCACCCACGTATCAGATAACAAGATACCAATGGCAAGGAACAGAACATGACGTCGTACGTCATCGTGATCTCGGATCACCGTGATCCACGAGCTTTCATTCTTGTTGTTTTGATCTCGATCTCCGGATCTGATCTCCCCTTAAAGATAGACTAAGTTCTTGAGGACAGAACCTGAGTGCGAAAACTTTCACACTAGGAAGTTGATTTGAGCGGAGGATCAGATCTGGATCCAATCCCCTGCGCGAGAGTTAGTCGCATTTTTCCCATGATTCAGTATATGTATCATATCGTCTGACGGATAGAAACATGCTCAAATATTCGAGAGTGGGAATGAGAACAATTTTTTTAATTTCCTAGATATTTGAGAATCGTGCACCGAGTAGGTTGATCACGAAGTGGCATCAAATGATTATAACGTACAGAGCCACATCCAGGATTTTATAAAGGAGATTGTGTGGCCCTGTGGTTGTTGGAGGTGACAACCCATGCAGGGGGGGGGGCAGTGTGAATCTCTTCCAAACAAAAACAACATTTTAGATGTCAAATGGTAAAATTTGAAGCATATTTAGACTATAAATTAGATCTATAGTTAGGTCTAAACCCAGGGATGTGACAATAAATGCTTTTGAATATTTATGTGAGGTTGAGAGGGAGCGGAGTGTGCATATCCCCACTTCATTCCACCACCCCCCCATCCCCCCTCCACCATATAAGAAAGCAACCATTAGTAAGCAACCATAATTGAGTTAGCACTATATTGTCATTTAATACAACAACCAACTTCACTTATGATGATTGTCATCTTAATTTAAAAGCTTTCATTTAAAATATGGAAAAGAAGAAAAAGATGAGAAATAAAGATAAGATATTACAGACACTCTCAAAGTTTGCTAGCTCAATATCAAAGGCAGTGAATAATTTAGTGTTCAAAAGTTTGTGTAGCAGTTTTAAATGGCTCTGAATTTGGCTCTTATAAAATAATATGGTTCCTTTGTAAAAAAAGACACTGCTATACATCTGTGTACTTGTATAGCAGTTTGACCTTTTTGCATAGCACGTTGCATAGCATTTTGCATAGTATGTTGCATAGCATTTTGCATAGCACGTTACATAGTAGGTTGCGTAGCATTTTGTATAATAGGTTGCATAGCATTGTGCATAGCACGTTGCATAGCATTTTGCAAAGCATGTTGCATAGCATTTTGCATAGCATTTTGTATAGCATGTTGCATAGTATGTTGCATAGCATGTTGCATAGCATTTTGTATAGCATTTTGTATAGTATGTTGCTTAGC
>KN885668.1:29890-59190 GCA_000934455.1 Apostichopus parvimensis | reverse complement strand
CACTAACATAACAGCTGTATGTATGAATATCTGTGGCCTACAACACTAACATAACATATACATCTAAAAATATATGTGGCCTACAACACTAACATTACAGCTGTATATATGAATATCTGTGGCCTTCATCTAACATAACATATACATCTAAAAATATATGTGGCCTACAACACTAACATTACAGCTGTATCTATGAATATCTGTGGCATACAACACTAACATATAACAGCTGTATCTATGAATATCTGTGGCCTACAACATTTACATAACAGATGTATCTATGATCATATATACTACAACAATAGAACATTAATAAGCCTACATTTTTTTTTTTACAAAAATACAAACAACTTGTGACAAGAACAAAACAATGTTGTGATAATTATCAACGTTATGTACCGTTTTGCTGAAAACTATAGGTCTTTATAATGAAATAGATATTTCAAAACAAAATTTATTACTGAACTTAAAATTTAATTGTAATGTCGTATTAGCACCTTCAGCTACATCATAATGTCCCCCCCCCCCCCACCCTTTCGTTCTTGTCTCATTTTTGTCACATCTATCGATTTAGCCTCCGCACCCACATCCCCCCCCCCCCCCACAAAAAAAAAATTCTTTACAGTAAGAAACAAATTTAAACAGTGGTGTACAGCAAGCCCTAAATTTGTTTTTTCGCCAAGTGAGCTACGAGGCAAAGGAAATAATGAATACTTTCGTGGTCTTCAAATTTAAAGAACGTGGAGGGATTGAAATCAAGGTGTATAGATGCATCCGCTAAATATGTGTTCTCTCTTATAGGAGAACGAAATGTCAGATGTCTTCACTACAATCGCTGGTTTAAGTTGATCCACTTATCCGCAAGATAAGTTATGAGGATGTGTAATGGGTATATAACTAAGTAAATTAAGCACGTTTTGCCTTGATGATGTTTGTTTAATTTCACATTTGTAATTAGTTAAATACTTAAAAATTGTTTATATTTTTTTTAAATTAGTTCCGAGTTTAAGTTTTTTCATCGATAAAATAAATGGCTTATCTTGCCCATACGTAGTTACCCAGCAAACACAAAACGTTATCATAACATTTTTAAAAGAGCCTTTTAATATGTTTTTATAACGTTAAATGTGGTGTTATAAAAACGTCGGCATAACGTTTTTATGAGATATTAATGTAATATTAATGTTATATTAATGTTTTAACGAAGAAATGTTTTGAAATAATAGCCTGAAAACGTTTTCGTGACATATTTATTACACCACAAATAACGTTATCAAAACAATAGACGAAACGTTTTAATAACGTTTTAAAAACGTTTTTGTGTTTGCTGGGTAGTTGGAATTACAATAATTATTTATAATTACGTTGGGATTTATAATTCATTAAGCTTTTGTTTCGTATCCGTTGAATTAATTATTTAAATAGGTCTCAAATGCGGTCTCAATGTACGTCAATGCAATTGTTCGAGTGCGACTTCTTGCAGTGTTAGTAAGACGATCTATACATTTAGTATAGAAAAAGTGTACTCACGGTTTATCTTCTTCATCTGTTCCCTTCCTTCCCCCTCGGTCCCCTTACTGTCCCTAGATACTTACCACGGGACCAGCGAAGTAAAAGACCAGTCGATCACCACGATTGACAAATAGAATCCGACACAAGTTAGAGTGGAAATAGAGATATCTCTTTCATGTATCCAGGGCAAGGGAATTCAAAATGGCGCCGTTTGATTGTTTGTGTTTGGTATGGCACATGGGCAGAGAGCCTCCTTATCCGAGGCAGATGGTTGCCATTAGCAGTTCATTGATATACGCAGGTTCCTGTATTGAATCCAATCATTCCGAGAAGGCAAAAGAATCCTGTGTTTTGTTCCGAAAATCCTGCAAATATATACGAAACACATTTGTCTATGAATATCTGTGGCCTACATCCCTTCCATAATAGATGTGTCTATGATTTTATGAATATCAGTGGCTGAAATACATACGAAACATGTTAATTTAGCCTATCTTTGAATATCTGTGGCTGAGACAACTGATATAGCTAGTCTATTGATGAATATGTGTAGAATACATATACGAAACAGACTAGGCCTAATCTAAGTTGTAAGAAAAATCTACTTACAAAATTGGGCAGAGAGCCTCTTTATCTGGACAAAGGGTTGCCATAAGCAGCTCTATACAGGTTTCATTATAAATTCAATATCCGTGAACGCAAGAAAATCCTGAATTAGTTCCAACAATCCTGAATTTAGTTCCGAAATTCTGTATTTAGTTCCGAAAATCCTGAATTTAGTTCCGAAAATCCTGAATATAGTTTTAAAAAAATCTTGAAATTTAGTTCCGAAAATCCTGTATTAAGTTCCGAAAATCCTGAATGTAGTTCCAAAAATCTTGTATTTAGTTCCAAAAATTCTGAATTTAGTTCCAAAAATCATGTATTTAAAGTTCCGAACATCTTGTTTTTAGTTCCGAAAATGCTGTTTTTAATTCCTTTACGAATCCAAGCAGCCTCCGAGTACGCAAGGAAATCCTGTATTTAGTTCCGAATTACGATACTGTGGGTATCGAAAATATATATATAGATTCGTTTTTCAGTTCAAGACCAATTGTTATGTTACAATGACAAATAACATTACGAATATATTGTTGTCAACATATTTGGTATATATGAAACCATAATATTGCCGAAATCTCCGGTATGTCGAATTTTTAGTATAATGCGCTCCATATTGTTACACGAATGGAATTGTTCGCATTGACTTTAATTCTTCAGCAGCTTGTTCCGAGATAATCCAGTATCAGAACTGTGGAGAAGATAATCCATTCCGAAGTGTGCAAATGAAGTTACTATTTAAGAAAAGTAACCCAAAATAGAGCATGTGTAATAAACAACTTGTTCCACACTCATCCACTGCAGTATCATTGAAGGTATAGTGGTTAAGTTAACGTCTGCTTATAAAAGGCTATACTGAAAGCTAGCGTACAGTCTACACAGACAGCCTGCACGTGTAGGCCAATAGAGTGCATCGATAGATATGATCAGTCTTTTATCTGTTAATTTAAATAACAATATAACAGTTAAATTCCTGCATACTTTGATGTATAGCCGATGAACGCACAAGCTGCTAACGACATTCGTGATTATCTGGATCAAGGTATACTTACCCTGCCTGATCTAGCGCTGATGCGGTTAATCCGACCAAAACATAAACAAAAAGAGAAAAGCTTTCTATAACAGATTGGATGAAAGCATCATTTAACAGAATGAACGAATACCCAAGTTTGGCCGCCAAGGAAAAGAGGAAAAAAGAGAACACAAAACAACATGATTTAGTTTTATTGGTAATATTGTATTACATGAATTAATTGTGAGCGGAAAACAAACTAACATTCCCGTACCATTATGAATATCCCGGCATACTTCATTCATTTCGTATCAATAACGATCAAGTTATATATTCTGAAATTCTTGCACAAATCAGGCGCGTAGCGAGGAATTTGCCAAGGGAGTGGCGAAACTGTAGGCAAATTATCAGAGCCGTAGATACGGCATTGAAAACTATCTAAGCGTATACGCCACCATAAGTTGGCGCGAAGCGTACAAGAAAATTTTGGCCGAAAATGAAGGAAACGAACCGTAATAAAAAAAACAACTCCAAAATAAGAAATCGAAACGAAAACCCAACTAGAATTAGAAATTGCAAAGCAAACATACAAGCAAAAACAAATGTAGCCTATATCTGTAATTTGCGCAAACGAGGGTGCACACAACAATTTCATTTACTTTCGCTTTTTTATGTGTGTGCAAATGTAGAGCCAATAGTCATTGATTACTTCTTCATTTCGAATACATTTGTTTTTGTAATAAAACGTCTATCGCCATGGCGACAGCTATACATAGATAAAAATATGGAAGAAAACTTCTTTATATATACATATACCTATATATTAGCGAAAGATTGGTCTCAACGGAATGTTTATTCTTTAATTTAAACGGACATCATTTCATAATTACATTAATGACGTCATATTTGCAAGTCTATATTTAAATCGTGCTCTCGTGGTATCTACTTTTACACTGTAGTATAGCACCAGGCATGATATAGGTTCATATAGTAGTCACGTAACGTGAATTCTGTATAGGCCTATAATATGACGGGGGAGGGGATGGGGGATGGGGGAAGGGGGAAGGGGGAGGGGGGTTCTGTGTATATTGTTTGATTAGCTCTTCAAGAAATACGTGAGTGAAAAATGTTTTTGTCATGATCATGGAAAGACAATACGTAGTAAGGAACCTAGTTTCGTGAGATTAACATTCATCTTTTTTATTAATATACTTTCTTGTTCTTATCTTGAAAACGTATGTAAATAAAATAAATATGGCATTTTTCTTAAAAACGTACCATCACAAATTGCATCTCCATGGTTACTTTATTGTAAGATGATTATAACAGCCGCTTTGCTATAAAATTTACCTCATTTTCATCTATTTGACTTAAAATAAAGCCTTGTATTTTTGGTTTATATTTGTAAGATTAATCCTTTGTGATCCCGCCTTGAAACTGTGAAAAATGTGAATGCTTAACGGCTAAAAGATCATCAGTATATATTGGTCCCAAGTTTGAGCATAATATGTGAACATTTCATCTTTAATCAAAAATAGATGGAAAAATATTGACAACACAATGATATTCTTTAACTATATGAATGAATATCACTTTATCGGAGAAGAAACCACAACACCAGTTTATAGCTTTCATGGTATATAGAGGCTCGTTGAAATATCTAAAAGTATGAAAGTCACAAATGTCATCAATAAAATTTGAGTTTATTTATCAAAGATTATGGTTTGACGTGTTGCTGAAAGGCAACGTCTGTGATGCCCGAATGTATGTGAGGTTTCTCGTTACTCTCGGTAGGAGGAGGAGGAGATTGGACGGCCTCTTCTGTGGGTGTCACTCCGGTTGTCTGCAAATAATATGCAGGCCCACTAATCGCATCGTTATAACTTGGTGGAGCTGCGACTTCACATACATGGGAGTTACTGTGCTTGCAAATACCGTCAGGAACTTCTCCACTCTTGTTGACGTGAACAGTTTGCGCGGCACCTGCCCCGTTGCATTTTCTCTTCGAAACTTGGCAAATCAAAATGAAACACGCAAACGTAAACAGCAGCCCGGATATTGTTCCTACGACGATTCCAGTAACATTCACATCTGCAATGGTACAGAAAAGAACGATTCAATTGTACGGTGTGCACAAGTTTTCAAATGTGGAGAGTTAAGAAAGTGTAGTATAGCCCTGGGTGTATTGAAGCCGACTCCTAGTTAGGAGTGTGTTCGGGATTCTCCCCAGGAAAACAGTCAAAGTGTAGACGTCAAATGGTTAATTCTGAGGTACATTTATACTGTAAATTAAGTCTATAGTTAGGTTTAAGCGTAACTTATGCTAATGCTATTTACACACTTCCCAAATGAATATAAATATCTCCTGATCATAGGTGCAATCACTTTACCCCCCCCCCCCCACCCCCGAATAAAATGAAGATCAATTTGATTTAAGGAAATGTGAATTATAACAGTAAAAGCGAAGGCTTGCGTTACGGTGAAATCGATACGAATGTTGCAAACAAACTTGTTGACCAAACTAAAAACCCCAATTATCACAGTCTTTATATACATACTGCACACATAATTTCCACATAGTATGATCATTGTCGTTCTTAATACTCACTGCCGTCCTCACTGCCGTCCTCTGGCTGCTTGCACCGTACGGCAACACTCCCACAATAGCTGGTACCCTTTATGGCAAATATATAGCAGTAAGCGAGTTGGTTGTCATTAGAACCGCAGTGGAATCCTACATCTGACGGTGGCGCGTAACCAACTCCAAATTGGTCCCCTGGAAGGATTGTCACATTATCCAGGTACCCGAGTTGCTGACAGACAGTCCTCGCTTCGTCCTCATAAAAATTGTCGGAGCAAAATCTTTCCCAGCGAACGCCATCCCAAACTTCCACTCGCCCCTCGTACCAACTGTTGCCATCAACCAGACGCGGGTAATATGTTCCTATAGTTTAAAGTGACGAAATGACAATTTCATAATCGTTGAATATGTAAAAAAACTACGTTACTAAAATAAAATTAATATCTTGCAGACTTCCTTACAATGTGCATAAATTATTTATGAAACGAAATGATGACGAAACGGTCATTCCATTCAATTTTGCAACCTATCTTTAGTATTGCTTTGCCGTACTTACCATATTGACATATAATTAAGTACATAATTGAGTTTTCTTGCCATATTAAATATATAAAGTTCTTGTCATATACATGCTAAGCAGAGATCCAATCAGTTTTTTGCTCGTTAACAGGCCAGACCATGTTATGGATGTTTTACAACAGCCCTATAAGGTAGTTTCTCGCTCATATATTGTCAAAATGTCAATTTATGTTTATAAGAATTTGAAAACCTAAAACAGGAATTTATGAATGCAAAATCTTCGGTTCCACGTGATTTGTGACACGTGTAAATATTACACTGCTTCAAACTACCATTATATTGTAATGTAAATATAATAATGATATTAGCAGGAAAGAAATCATCTGAAAAAGGATACCTAGATAAACAAGGAACTCTTAAACGAACCTGGTATTTGGCATCGGACACCAACATCTTCCTCGTGGCTACATATATGAGTATACCAACCATTATGATCACATTCTGTTATAAAATGCTCCGATCCATCACATGTCACTTGATCAAGGAAAACAGGACCAGAACCACTGCCAAAATGAGCACCTGTCTCGTAACCGATAGCCCCGGGATACCCCAGCTGTTTACAAATGACGTTCGTTTCCGTAAGACTCCAACCATTATCACAAATGGTGCCCCATTCATCATCATGGTAGACCTCTACACGTCCTGAGTGCTCAGAATCATCTCCAGCAAGACGAACACTACCCTCGACGGGAGTCCCACCTGACGAAAGCAAGAAGTGGTAAAGCATACATTAACACAGTGCGTCTGTGTATCCCTACACTGTGTAAAATACAGATTATTATAGAGCAAAATTTCGTTTTGAAAGTACCAACCATTTCCCCGGAAATAACGAGAAATCTACATAAATCTATATGAAGAAATTGATTGCGTTTAAACTTTAATGTAACAACTGTTCCTGTGTAGGTGTCACGCAAGTCATGTTAAATGATACCAATAAAGACATCGATACAGTTTCCAAACAGGACTATAATGGTTAACATGACATGTTTTGAGAATAAGTTTTTGTATTTTCTTTTGGATAATTCGATTTTGAAATAGATTGCTGCGATTTTATCATTTTTTTTTGTTGGTCAGTTGCATTTTGGTCTATTACCTGAATTTTTTTTTTCTAAATGCATGAAGCTAATATGACCTAATATCATGAAAAAGAATCCCGTTAGAGAAGTTGATCTCTAACTTCTGGACATATTTCGAACTTTTGAAAAGATATCAATGAAACGAATATAAAGGAATTTGGTTTTATCAACTTCGCAGTCCTGCAAAGTCCAGAAGGCATATGACGAAGTAAGACATTTTGTAAAGAGATTACATTTTGATGAAATATACAGTACGTTAACGACTAGTCAGAGTTCACTTACGTTTCTTAGTTTCATTCATTCATTGTTGTCATTGAGTGTCTACCTTATAACGTACCTAGTCGTGTTTGATTAATAAAGTAGTTACAAATTAAATACTAAAAACTATAGAATGGAAGTTAACCCAAAAAAAGTCAGCAGTTTCGAAACTTTAAAAAATGTGAAATTAATATATACCTGCAGTAGAGCAAAGAACAGCAACGTCTTCTGCATGGCCACAATATGGTGTATCCCAGTCTGTATATGTACAATCCTGCCAAAACCACTCGTTACCCATGCATCCTAGTTGTCCCATTATAGGTCCCGATCCCTCGCCATACGTTGCTCCCCCTAAAAATGTGTCGACGCCACCGAACCCTAATTGACGACAGATCACACTAGCGTCCTCGTATGACCAATCGTTATCGCAGATTGTTCCCCATTCTCCTTGGTTAAATATCTCTACTCTTCCTATATTATTTGATGCGCCGCCTATCAGACGTATACTACCTTGATACGGTGTTGGAAGAGGTTCTGAAATGATGATACAGCAATTATCGTGTAACTGAACTGTTTAATACAAGAATGCATCGACTAGTCCGAAATGGAGAAAACGGCTGAACAAAATATTATTCATTCATTTTAGGACACAGTCATTGATACTGTGGTTAATGTACTGTTTTATGTTTGCTCTACTGATTGATATGTTTTGTGAAAAGTTACGAAGCGCTATACCGTATGATCTAACACGATTATTTCTATTATTTTTTAGCCTCTGAAGAAGATCCTGCTAGGATCGAAACGTCAGGCCAACTTACTTTTACATATTCTCTTACACAGGCTCTCTGGTGGATAAGCAATTTGCTAACAGTTTTATTTTACTTTGATTTTACGAATATTTCTAGACTCATAAATGTTTTATCGACGCAATACACATCACATACTTAATGTTCGAACTAAATTAACGTAAGAAACTGATGACACCGCCTGCCGACATGGAAACGTTTGAGATGGTCAACATATTTCAGTCCACTCAAGTGGCAAATGACCAATGAAATCCGTCTATTTATCGATCGGGATGTTTCATTCTTGAACTGATAATGTCAATATATTTCCTATCAGATGAGTTAACGTAATTTATTCATGCTATAACGAAATATCGCCACAAAAGAGAAAATCAAAATATCAAGAAATACGAAAAAATCCCGACATTTGAAAGATAGGCATGATCAGAATACTTACCAAGATGGGAGCATATTACCCCAGCATCGTCACTATGTGCACATAATGTCGAATTCCAGCCTTCAAAGTGACATTGTAACCAGTTTGGTTCATCTCCATCGCAATCAATGTGGTTCATAATTGGACCAGACCCTTCACCGAAGTAGGCTTGGTCATGACCATATCGGTAAACACCATTGTGACCGAGTTGCTTGCATATAACGTAAGCTTCTTGGAACTCCCAGTGTGAATCACAAATAGTTCCCCATTCATTTTCGTAGTAGATTTCGACTCTTCCTTCATGTGCGACCGACCCACCAGTAAGGCGTACTTCACCAAGAAATGATTCTAAAAATATTGTTAAACAAAATACGGATTTCATAGATTCTACAATAATATAAAAGAAGTGCTATGAAATTAAATCAAAGTAGATAAAAAAGAAGTCTCCTGTCACTCTCCAAATATTAACACAGTGGAAGTAGGTGCAACGTATTACTGCATGTAAATATTAGTATCTTCAATTTGTCATTGATGAATTCACTTCGAGCAAACTTGACTGCCCACAATATTCACTCATGTAACTGCAATTTTTCAAAGAACCTTTTAAGCTTTTCTTCATGACAACAACTAAGCGGATGATTACCTTATCCTACATGCTATGTAGGTTATAATGGGATCGTGTTAATATTGGTACTTAATTGTATTGTTGTGAATAGCCTGTATATACATGTTGTAGCACCCATAGGCGTAGGGGGGGGGGGCTGGGGGATGCAGCCTCCCCAACCAAACATTTTTGAGAAAATTCGGGCAATATGCTGAGAATTTTTCGGGCACATACTGAAAGAAATATAATTTGCAATTTGTTTTACAATGGTTAAACTTATATTATTATTATTATTATTATTATTGTAACGATTTCCCCAATAATTATAACCAATATGGAAGGGTTATAACTATGTATGCTATTGGCATGCGATGTAATAACCGATGCATGCCTATATGATATGCACATTAAGATGTTTGAACGCGCGCACGGAGCGAAAAATTTGTGTTATATTTTGCGGGCCAGTCATTACAGCCCCCCTACATCAAATTGGGCCCCTACGCCTATGGTAGCACCGGTTGTCATACTAATGCATAGCTTACTTCAATTTCTGCATCAATACTAAGGTTTATCTTCTTTGTAAGCTTGTTTATTTAATCAATCCTTACCGTTATGTAAGCATCGCACACCAGAATCCTCCGAGTGATCACAGTTATGAATATAAAAGCCGTCGGAAGGACAATCTAGCAACGTTGACTCATCACCAGTGCATCTTACTTCATCCATTAAAATATCTCCTCTCCCAGGACCGAAATAAGCATTTCCGAACGCAGCATCAGTGCCTTCGTATCCAAGTTGTCTACAGATTACCGAAGCATCAATTGTGTCCCACGAGTCATCACAGATTGTGTTCCATTTGCCGTCATAAAAGACTTCAACACGCCCCTCGTATTGGGATAACCCTCCAACAAGTCGGGCATCACCCTCTTCTATAATTTGGGATTAATGTTTAGTAAACAAAAACCTCTACATTTTTAACAAGAAATACAGGTTAATTAAATCTTGATCCTGTGGATGTAGAAACTGAAATATTGCAATACCGATTGTATAATGCCCAATCATGCATATGGGGAAATGGAGGTCTCCTGCCCCCCCCCCCCCTCTCCCAAAAAAGTTTGGCTACTAAACTTATTATATGCAAACTTCTTTAAAGACTTTGTCTGTCCTTGTTCGCTACTTCATCTGTATATTTCTCTACAAGGATTAACTAACTGTTATAGAACTACACCAATTTATATCCCCTTTGCTGTTTTCTAGCCGTCACTAGTGAATAATGTGAATATTCTGTAATGCTGTGGACATTATCATTGCTATCGCTTGATTTAAGTCTCGTTAATTTGACGCCACTCCCGCTTAATTACAACACAGGTAGATTAAAAATATCATATTTTTTGATTAGTTGTAATCCGGATTATCAATGTCAACTAGTAAACTGACTTTGCAGTCAGCAAGGTTTGAATATGCATATTTGAATATGCTGCGATCTTAGTGGTCGCGTGTCAGCTAGTGTGTGTTATCAAGTACATGTCACAGTATCCATTACCAGCAATTGCATTCGAAGAACATTGCGTATTACTTTACACGTAAGTATCACGATAACTCGAATGAATGCATACACGGGTCTTTCCCTAAACATATTGCAAATACTCTTAGTTCATACCATTCAAAAAGGAAAAAACTTACCTTGAGCATTGACTAAATAACAACACGTCAACAAGCATCTAAATATTTCCAAAGCGAGAAAGGCATATACCCGAAGATTCATTTTGACATTTGTTTACTATACGGGTATCCTATAATATACGCTTTCACTTATAACGCAATGCTAAAAACTGCAATCTATCGAGTTGAACAGACAGTTTGAAATTAGAATTCTTCCAGAGAAATATGTTTGTAACGTTAAGGTTAATATGGTAAAGTAAAGTAAATGGCAATGAAACCAACACACAGTTTGTGCAAAATTCGACTTTGATTAGGGGAGCAAAGTTTACGGTTTTGTCAACATTCGTGGTAAAGTGACAGTCTGCGTGACCCATATGTATGGCTGTTTGTCGATCCTTTCTGGGAAAGGTCATTAATAGTGCAACGAACACGAGATTGTCTTATTGAAATATAACTTCGTTACCCTTGATGACTTACAATGTCAATAAACCTTTCACGTTTATTCAATCCGCGATTCTATGAAATGTTTTGATGGCTGACTGGAATATTGGTAATACTGTACGTTATGCACGTAATAACTTCCCCTTCTAGATAACATGATACGGTAGGAATCGACAAGTTAAACATTAAAACAGTAAATAGGTCAATAGGTCAATAGAAAGGTTACCTGCACGATCGACAGTAGTCGAAATTCCCATTGATGACATAGATAGAATTTAGACACTGATATTTTGTATTAGTTTGTTTCTAGCTTTCGTCAATCGTATACGAAGGAGGGAGAAACAAGGTAATGTAATGATAAAGGTAATGTTAAAACCTGGATCAGCCAACATACTTTTTATAAGGTGACTTTTCTTGGAGGTACCCCGACAGTTAAAAATCTTTTCCAAACTGCTTTCATGTGAATAGTATATACGCTGTACATAAACATTGGCTAATCCAGGTAAAGCATCTTCTCTGAACTTTATTTGAGCATTGATTGTAAGCTGCAAACAAAATTTAATAATGATGCTTTGGATGAACTTTAAATGCTCCGCTTAGAATGTATTCTCTTCATTTTATCAAACAGATGGTTTCTGATGCATCATTTTTTTCGGTAGTATTTTCGGTATCTACCAATAATATTTGTTTTACCCCCTCTTTCTAGAAATCTTGGATCTGCAATTGTTAACCATCAGTAATGGAAATAATCTCATCATTATCTCATATGGCAAATACATTGTGTTAGGCTATGTTTCATTTTGTAGGATTTTGTAGGATTAGGTATGAATGGAAAGAGCATTGTGGCACGCCGAGAAGGTCATTAAACGCACTCTTTTATGTCGAACATTAATACCGAACAGTTTATGTACAAAAGAATGGGACAACTGTCGAGTAACATTTTGAAGAATATTGTTGTCATATTTCCACAGTACTCCGAACTTCAGTCGATTAGTTGATTGCAAACGTTGAAGGCATTGGAGTAAACTCTATTTCTAACTTTACATCAATTTCGTAGGTATGTCGGATCACATCACCACCAAAATAGTGGAATATTTCATGCGATCAAGTGTAACTTCTCAGTGTCATTAGACAACCAAACGCAATGGTTTTCTTAATTCTGGTAACTTGCCGTGCAATGATCATGAAAGAAACATAAACATTTAAATCATTTAAATAAATAGAGACACAGTAATAATTATTTTCATGTGAAGCTGCAGTTGAATTTGTCTTTTCAGTTCATCCAGTTGAATGCTTTCTCGTGTTTCCTAAAGTATATAGGGAGTGAAAAAAATGACGCAACGCAACACTGTTTTTGGTTTGGTTGTATTTCATGTGCCGTCAAGGTGAACTAAGAAGATGAACTAATGAGGTAGACTAATCATCAAGATGAAATAATGAGGTATACGAGTACAAATGTTAACGTAACTATTACTGTTCTATTACTACTTTATGATTTAAATCAATCTTTAATGGGTTTTATCACTTCATTCCAGTTCTTTATGTCAAGTGTACAAACTTTAATTTGATGTGAAATACAGCCATTTGGAAAAGTAAATTCTAGACTGTTGGATCATTTGATAAGGAGATTTCGAGCTTACCATCTAATTGTGATACAGGATGCGCCTGTTATCAATAATCATATATCAAGCATTTGTCCGAGCATTATACGTTCAACGTAATTCTAATGGGGGAATATTGCATTTGTGTTACAACTATGGTTTCGCTGCACGTTGACGCAGATGAGAGAAAACCCATAGAATTCCGATCGAGCTCTGAATGCAGTTAAAAGATTCGAATCCTCTCGCAGCATGTGCTTACAGTGCCATTGAATTATCGTTATCATTTCTACATTACCTCTCTGTTTGTGACCTTCTAATATGACAAAAGGAATGCAGTATCAGTATTGATCAACGCAGCTAAATGACTTGTCAGAAATGTATAATTTAAATCAGTGTTAAATTCATCTTTACACATTAACACTAGTGTTTTGTCGGATATAATGAGCTAACATTCATTTCAACCATTTACTAACGTTGTCCATGTTCTTTCGATTGGCAAATTACGATTTAAAAATTTACTAAAACTTTGCGAGAATAAGTAAAACAAACTAATTTCAGTAACATACTAAACTACTAAATACATAAACAATAGTTTGAGCTTGGACGAAGGAATAAAACTGTCCTTTAAACAAAATAATGATTTAATCCTGTCGATAAGGGTTTGCCTCAATGGTCGCGTAATTAGGTTCATCAACAGGGGTCATTCTCTCTCAATCTACATGATTTTGAAGGGACTGCATCGACAGAGAATGGAAAGATGAACGTTGACTATAATCAGCCTATACATCCTTATGATCAGTCGGCTGTGAAAGTAATTGTAAAGGGTGAGTGGCCCCGGGAGGTATTTCAACGGGATAGGGAAAGTCGGATTTCGAATTTGTATAAACCGACGGAGTTTCTTGGGGATTGTACATTTCGACGTTTTGCTGAGAAGGAAAGGGTATCTGCATTGTTGGACCCATATTAACATGCTGTGGGTAATACATAGGGTTATGAATAACGTCGTTGTAACTGGGTGGTACTGCAACGTTGTTGCTGCCCAGTTGAGAAGCGGGAGGTCCGGCAGGGTTATCCACTCCGCTAATTACCGCAACGGTTGGTTGTATAGATGTACATTTCTTCCCCTTACTCTTAGACGACTGATAGGTAAGTGAAATGCATGCACCGATGCAGATGAATGCAAACACTGATGCTATCACAATTCCAGCAATGGCACCACCCGAAAGACTTGTCCCTTTAATATAATAAGGAGTGAAAGAAGAAAGGCGATCATTGTTCACTTATGAAAAATTACATGAAAAAGTGGAAATGGACTAAAAAAAATACGGTATATAATAACAGCTTGTCAGTGTTCATAGCAAATCTAGTTCAAATCTAGGGTTGTGCAATGTATTTGATATTAAAAAAGTATTTCGACTTTACTATCAAACCCCTGGAATAATTCGTAGGTTGTTGATAAAGTGAACACATAATTATGGCAATATGGAAAATATTACTGCAAACGTACTGAACACTTTCTCCCCAAACTGTTGTAATGAAGACACGTGACGTGACGTGAGTAACCGAAATATTGATTTATTTCTCATAGATAGCCTAACAGCTTATTTATAATCCGATCGTTGGATTTTCGTTGCTACACCTTATACTTACTGTGAAAAATCAAGAAAAAAGTTAGTTGCATAATAACAAGTTGAGAATGTTTGGCAGTGCAAACTTCAACGTGAGAACGTTGTAACGTGGGTATGGCGATGTAACGTGAGTAACCACACAAGGTAAACCATATACCGTACGTTATTTGTGTCGGTGGGGGGGGGGGGGGTAAATGAATGCTGGTGGATTACAATGAAACAGCTACTTAAAGTCATAGAGAGGACATCATTAATCATCATGCTGTGAACTAATGCATCTTCTACGAGTACAGTTTTCTTCAAAACATTAGCAATTGGGTTTTTTTTTGCGAGGGTTGGAATTAATTTTAAGTTGTTGAGAAATTACTATATATTTTCATCAGTTCGGTCGTCTTTCAGCATCAATTAGCAGAGGTAACTTGTATTGTAAAATTATTCAAAATAGTAAAGAGCTGCAAAATTATAGACTGCTACGCAGTGCAATATGAAGGCTAAAGCCCACAAGATAATACGTCAAAGAAAAAACTGAAACTTGATATTACAATGTCCGTGGCCAATAACAAAGTCAATTAATATGAAAATTCAGAAGTTCGTTTGGTTCCAATGTTTACTGATCACTGTTAAATATGCTCAAAAGCAAATATTGCAATTAAGGGCTTTTTAAATATAACGTGAGTTACCGACATATTTGTCCATACATGATCTACATAAAGAAAGGTTCTGAAATTTCCTCCTTTGCTGCGGTAAGCCTGGCCTTGATATACCTACTGTGTGTAGTTAAAAATCAAAAATCACAACTATAGGTCATTACTAGAATGTCTTGCCGATCACTCGTACTCACCTTGATGTTTACATCGAACAGAAACACTTCCACAAGACAATGCATTTCCAGCGTCTAATAACACACAGTCACATAGCTCGTCATCGTTAGACTCGCAATCGAATAAGACTGCTGATGGTGGTGCGGTACCAACACCGAAGGGATTTCCGTCGAAGATCTGTTCGTAGTCGTGAAATCCAAGTTGTCTACAAACCACCGAGGCTTCGTCTGCGTTAAAGCTTTGATCGCACATTCTCTCCCAACGGTCTTCATTCCAGACTTCCACCCTACCCTCGTACCAGATAAGACCATCCACGAGTCGAGGATAATGTGTAACTACGTAAAGAAATAATAACGTTATGAATATGAAAAGCAGAAATTAAATAGCTAAGGCAAAGGAATGCTCTTAAACTCGAATAAGTTAGTTGCAAATTTCAAGGTGCCTTATTTTCAAAACTTTACAAACCATGGCACAGTTATATGGAAAATTAGGTCAGATATTAAATACTTCATTTGTTCAGTGAAGAATGTAACGGCCATCATAATCTGTTATATCTTTATATTGTCGAAAAAGACGCATTTTTGAGACGAATTTACAGCATATTTATTTTTCATCAGTAATGCAGAATCATAGGAGGGTGCTCAATGATACAATATTAAACTAGTTTAAGATTACCATACGATCTCGCTCGTAGACCTGTATGGTTAAACATTGAAAACTACAGTATGGCAATTAAGCTGGTTATTAAAAGGCCCTATTGTATTAAAAATTACTATTTTGAATAATTTAAATTAATATGAAGAAGGATGAGTAAGATGTTATGGCAAAGCTTACTTGCATAATATCATGGCGGAAATCCCCAAAACTTACTGGTTTCGGGATTTACGAACGAACAGTGTAGTTTAAGTAGATAGAAAAGTGTATATGTTGACGGGGAGATGAGTTAATTATGAATACCCTAATATCAGCAAGTATAAACGATGTTAGAAGAAACATATACAACTGACCTGGAATTTGGCAAGTCACCCCGACGTCCTCTTCGTGGTTGCAGTTATGTTTATACCAACCATCGTGGCGGCATTGAGTTAGCATATATTCCGACCCGTCGCATCTAACATCGTCCAGCAAGACAGGACCAGATCCTTCTCCATAGGAGGCCGTACCTTCATATGATAGTGCGGCTGAGTAGCCAAGTTGTCTGCAAACAACATCCGATTCTTCAATGCCCCAACCATCGTCACATACACTACCCCATTCACTAGCGTGATAGACTTCGACACGTCCAGAAAATTCAGACGACGCCCCCAGAAGTCGAACACTGCCCTCATTAAAATCTGGTGTCAATGATGTCAAAGAATATAGTTAAACAGAAGAATGGAAAAATTGTAAATATCAAAGACTTGATATATGGTAAGAATATCGTGAGTAGGGGAATAAATGAATTTTAGCTATATGCCTAATAGCAACATCAATAATAAAAAAAAATCTTGTAATAATTTGACAGTCTTGTGTATAGCTGTGCTTATGAGAACGATGCCTGTACGTATTTTATGCATACCTGACGTAGAACAAGTTACTGCTGCATCTTCACTGTGAGTACAGAGTAATGTTTCCCAGTCGCTGAAAGGACAGTCATGCCAGAACCATTCCTTGCCCAGGCAACCAAGATTTCTCATAATTGCTCCAGATCCTTGGCCGAACATACTCCCTGAGTGATAGGTTTCGACGCCATCATATCCCAACTGACGGCATATGACAGTGGCGTCGTAATAGGACCAGTAATGGTCACAAATTGTCCCCCATTCTCCCTCGTAGTAAATTTCTACTCTGCCTGAATTATCAGATGTACCACCCATCAGGCGAACATCTCCCTTACTTGGTGTCACGTGGTCTAAAACATACAATAGGAAACCACAGCATGTTAACAGAGGTGAAAATACGGAAAACTGCAGTGTATAATAATGTATACAATTTCGATGACTTGTCAATATTTCACATGATTATTGATTGAAAAGATGAGTGATTTTGCCAATATATGAGATGAACATATCGCTAGGAAGCTTGTTCGTATAAAAGCAACCTAATCATCATTTGAATAACCTTCTTGATTTCCGCATTCTTACTTTTGACCGAAAATGCCTTAGATTCCCCCATTAAAGCAATTACCGGATTCTAAGTATCTAACTTTTTCACCAAGATTGATGAAATGATGTCATGGCTTTCATAGTCCATCAGGGACTCTTTTGGATTACAAAGGCTGCAGAAAAAAAGCAAACTGATTTGCTTACATATATACTTTTCAATCTGTATTAGGGGAGTATTTTTGACAATTTAGCACTTGATGAAAAATTAAGGGTTGGCAGGCAAATGTAAACCATGTAATTTTTTTATAAATTATTACCAGTAGAACAATGGGCCAAGCATGCAACACATGCAATATATCAATTATGTATTTCTAAAAATATCCCTTTTATAAGCAGTGTATTGCAACGCCTTTTGTTCTTGCTACTGTCAGGACACGCTACGTGCTTTACATGTATATATATGAACTACTGTGTGTATATCTGGTTTGGTAATCCTGTAACCAGATCGTTGCGGGCTTTATTGGGAAATTGTGTCCCACGTAAGTATAGGATCCACCTACGCGTCTCACCGTCACCGTCCGCTCTTAATGGGTAAGGTGTTGTTATATATACTTGTCATTTGAAAATAAATAGTGAATGTATACCTTTTAATCCGACTAACTCATTGCAATATACATATGTGCACATTTTCCTACTAATTAATTAAACTACGGGTCACGAAAATCGTCAGTCTGGGTTAAATGGTGAATTGAATTACATTCTGTTTGGAACAGTGAGACAATTCATGCCTCCACATCTTTAAAAATTTACGTCACTCATGTGAAGACACTTAACACGAAGTATTCTGCGACATATATCCTTCTCGAAATATAATATAATCTGTCTATAGGCAAGTGTTATTCGGGAATATGTAATGGCAGAAGTACAACATACTATTTCAAAAGTTCACCATGCCTATCTATTACAATGTGGTTCTTTCTTGGTTATCTTGCGAATGTCTATAGGTAACCATTCGGTTGTGTTGATTTTTTCTCCGAATGTACTCACGTATGTATTACATTATAGTGCTGGCCGTGTCTAACCTCAGTAAATATTGACGGCAATATCATGACTATGTCCAATGTATTATGTATTTTTTTTTTTTTTGATACATTTTCAAAAACAAAATCATTTCTGAGCGCGTTCGAGATACAGAACTTACCCAAAAGACACGTGACACCAGCGTCTTCCGAATGGTAGCATAGGCGTGTGTCCCATCCTGTATATGAGCACTGTAGCCAATACGATTCGTCTCCATCGCAACCTGTTGTTTTCATTATCGACCCATTTCCTTCACCAAAGTAAGCCCGGTCGTAAAGTCTGGACACACCACTATATCCTAGCTGCCTGCATACAACTTCGGCGTCCTCCCAAAGCCAGAAATCGTCACAAATTGTTCCCCACTCGTTGTTGTAAAAAATCTCGACCCTTCCTTCATGTTCATACAATCCACCAGAGAGCCGAACATCTCCGTACCCTGCTCCTACAAATTAACGTAAGCAACTGTTACAAACAAAAATGTACAGAGAGACGTTATCATGGAACGCCTTTCTAACAATTTAGAGAGTGATACTGCCGTGAAATTATTGAAGCAATAGGGTCTGTAATAGTTTGATTAATTTGTGCCTTCTCTGATTGTTAGTCGCTGTTAATCACCTTCTAAATAATGGCTTAGTGGTCTTTTATGAAACACAAATTTCAGAAATAGCGAAATACAGGGTGTTGGGGATTATCACAAGTTAACAAGGTAACAAGATGATTGTTTTTCCTTACCATCACTTGAACATCTAACTCCAGCGTCTTCTGTATGTTGACAGTTATGTACGAACAATCCTGGGCTAGGACACTCCAACAATGTCGATTCCCATCCACCGCAATTTACATCATCCAAAATAATTTGATCACTTCCAACACCAAAGTAAGCAGAGTCCAAAGCTTCGACCGACCCTTTAAACCCGAGCTGCCTACAAACGACGGTTGCGTCTGCAGTGTCCCACTCATCATCGCAGACCGTATACCACCCTCCATCATAGAAAAGTTCCACACGCCCTTCGTATGATGACCCTCCTATGAGTCTGACATCACCGTCTATTCGTTAGGGAGGAAAATACAACCATTTACTGTAATTTGTAAACATTACAGTAAAGCACCTCCGAAGGAGAACATTTTAATTATTTTTTTTCAATGTTTTACTTGCACTTGCACTGAAAAGGGAAACGTACATACTAGATTTAATGCTTGTATTTATTCGATTATATGCTAGCTTTATCACGATTATATTTCTTTTCTTTTTATTCATTTGTTTAATTTCAAGGAAGTAAACACGTTTACAGAATTATAATAGAACAGAGAATAATGTGTACAAATGGTTTTTTACATGATTACATGTTATTGTTATCTTTTTGTACCTTTATTGCATGGAAAAGGAGAAAACAGAAATGCAATACTTATTAATCGTTTTTCCCTACGCTCCTTCAATATTTCCCGGGACACGACTATACACATCAAGCAAATGTACACTGCAGGTCAACAACAAAATAATATCAATGAAAAAAGATCCAGCCCGCCCATCCTAAAAACATAAATACACCATTCATTTTACGATATGCTTTGTAGTAATTTGTTTTTGGCAGAAATGACTGCGCTTCGATAGTATTTGACTTCTATTGATTCCTTATGAGGCACTGAGTCACTTTGTTCGTGAAGTTTTAGCTATTTCTCACGATTTGATATCCTTTTGCGTCTCGATCTAAATATAATGTGACAGAAATGAGAGACAATTGCATTTTAGTACACTGTAGCTCTATAGAGCTACATTTAACAGTCATGGTACTAAATTTACACTTTAATGTGATAGGATATAACCCTTACCTTGCCCCGCTACTAATCCAAAGCAAAGAAAGAACAACCCAGTTACTAACGTTGATACGCTTTTACTCATACTCCAGATACCCATGACCGACACATGATAAACCTTCCAGCGTCTGATCTATGCGGAAATTAGCAATGTACAGTTATATTAAAGTACTTATTGCCCGTTATTGTTGAAACTCATGACAGTGTGGTAAGAACTTGAGACTTCGCACCAAGAAATGATTAATTATCATACAAGACGTAGCCTATGTATTGAACTTTGTATTTGTGGTTACTATGTGTTCGTTAGTAAATAATAACAAATGGTCACTTGGCAACGTCCACATGAAGGCTATTGTTTAAAGTTTAATATAAGCACTTTTCTTGCACCGCAGTGCAGCCAATTAGGGTATTATTTCTTCTCCATACCAACCCCTCCCCTCTTCCTTCTCCCGGCTAGACCACCACCGTACTCTCACATTAGTGTTTCCCTTAAGCAAGGAATTATAATTAGGGATGGATAACTACTTGTTTTTAGTCTACATGTGTAAATGTGACGTTAACGAATCGACTAAGTCGATTTTTAAGATTGTTATACAATCGCCATATTGTGTTTAATTTAATTTGATAAATGTCTTTACTTCATAAAAAATATACTAATACATCGTTGGAAGTTAATGTTAACCTCGAGCCGGAGTAATTTTATTACTAGTGACAACCGAATAATCTCTATCACTGTTTCGTATATACATCGTTGGAAGTTACTATTAACCTCGAGCAGGGGTAATATTATTACTTTTGACAATCGTATTATCTTCATTAGTGTGTCCAGTTTTGATATTCTAGAACACTATATACACTTACAGTTACCTTCTTCCTGCTGAGTCTCTGTATAATAAGTTGATATGTTTAAGTTCCGCACGTATTATAAAGGTAATATGATTGTAACATTGGACTTTATACTGTTTCCATCTCTATGAACACAGGTAAATATGATACAAACAATATAACACTATATACCCTCACTTAGCAACCACGCGAGGGCAGGAAGTACCAACACAACAAGTTAAGACTCAACACACAACTTCACGTGTATTGATGTTAGAGTGTGATGTTGAACGAGACATTTAGTCATATAGTGTTTACCCATATGGGTAACCCCGCGAAGACCTTTTAGACCCGACTTGCATTATCGCTTTATTTTTCTACAAATATGAATGGTGTATTAGTAGTGTACCGCAACGACACATATATATTGCCTAATATTGTATAAATTGTAAAATCCATTTTCTAGGTTATATTTATTGAAGAAACGCATTGCGAAACTGTTTGATTGCAGTCCAAGTTTATAGTTGCATACGAGAGCTTTTTTATTAAAGTTTAATATTCTGCAATTATTATATCCAAGAATGAATTATCAATTGAATTATATTGTCAGTCTTTAATATATGGCTGCTTTGTTTAAGCATATTATGCCGGGTTTCTTCAATAAATTCACCAATCATTTAAGGAGAGTTGCCATTTATCATTGTGGCTGATCATGATGATCACAAAAAGGTAAACATATAGAATTTTTTACACTTTTTGAATCAAAATAAAGTTGGAACCAATATTCTTCTTCTTCTTCTTCTTCTTCTGGTTTAAATTTAAACGTTAAATTTGCCGTGAACTTGAATAGGAACGTGTCACGTCGGCGGATTCCACACGGCAGGTTAGTTCATTAAGAAATTGATTCATTGTGCTCTGTGTATTTAATGTTATAATTTATGTCCATGTTGTAGCGCAGTAAGTATTTCAATTGATCTAAGAGAGCTTGATTCTTTTCTTTGGGAGTTGTATTTAATTTTATCAGAAAGAGATTTTCCGTTTCTTTGCCCTGGTTGGCTCTGGTTACTATTGGGCTGATATAAATATTATTTCTCAACTTCTAGAAAATGCTTATGTCCCTTCTTTTTGTTGTCCTGTGTCGTTAATTACCTAAGAGCTCAAGCACTCCCAATACATTAAGTAGCGTGATACCTTGTTTTCTTTAGCTGGACCTGAGATGCCCATCGCTGTATCGTTTGTACACTGTGATGTGGGTGGTGACCGCAGCTGTATGTACTGACTGTACACTGGTGTCTATTTACCGACGGTAGCAAGCTGTGTGTATTTTCTGGGATCGATGGTGGTGTCTAACACTTCTGTTACACCTCATTCGAAACTAGGTCAGATTACCGGCATTAGACGTTTCTTTTTGCGCGAGTCTTCACACCCTTTAAGCGGCCATCGAAACCAAAGAAGGCTTAACGTTAGTAATAGTATCAGACGGTTTGGATGCCTGGTATAGGTCTAAGCCTAACGTAACTGATCGGGAATACAACAGCAAATGCATTCAAGAAATGCAAGTTTCAAGGAACAATAAACGTCAGTATTGTTTCATGCCCTTGTTCACAACTATTTCGGTCAGTACAAATATTTACAGCCATTGTACTACAAACGTTAACTGTTTGTTTAAGAAATTTCTTGATGGAATTCTCCACATGTGTTTAAGCAGGGAGTTGTTCCATAACAACTCCCTGGTTTAAGACACCAGCAATATAGCTTAGCACCAGCGTTACCAGCGGCAAATGCCAAAAAAACGCTAGATTTGCAAAAGTAAAACCCCAGAAAACGCTAGATATAGATTTTCATGAACATACATTATGTAATTTAGCCTATTACCTTCCATCACAAGTTGCACTTATTCATATGATAGACAGTTTTATGATTATTTAACAAATTTCAAGTCATAATGGCTCAGAATCATAACAAAAGAACTGTATAGAATCAACAAAATTACAACTAATTCAGACGCAATTTAACAGCAAGAAAAGATTCTCGTCTCAGTCCGTTGACCAGCTCCGTTCCGCATAATAAATATATCGACTGCGATAACATTGTGTAAAAGTAACATATAAATAGGTTCAGTGTGTTGCCAAGCGGTAATTTCACCTCGAATGTTTCGGATACGTGCAATTTTTTTGTGAACCATCAATTTCGGGTAAAAAAAACGCTAAATTTGGCCAATTTTGATAAAAAAAAAAACGTACGCTAGAACACCAGAAAAGTCTATAAACGCTAAATCTAGTGTAAAAACGCTACCGCTGGTAACATTGCTTAGCACAGTATATAGTAGTACAGGGGCAGTAGTACACGTCAATGACCGTTGTTCCATTCATTGCATCGCTGTACGTCTTGGCATGAACACAGCGGTTCGTGTTGCCTTGCCAACTGGACGCAGGCGCAGTATGCACTTACGTCATATCTTTATGCTGTAGAAAGACGTATTGTTCAATGTATTGCCCGGTTATCGCCATTCTTATTTTTTTTATATGCGCATTTTATTGTTGAGACATTTCATTACTCTAAAAGTAAAGACCGACGGAGTATCATTTCGAGAGATTTGGTGATTATTTTTCTTTTAAAGTTTTTATTAAACATTTGAACATTCTGAAATGAATATTAGTGTTTGTTTAGCACTTTGTATGGATGAACAGGATTAAACAACGGTCTACACTTACGATGTTATAACCCTACCGCTGGATGCACGATGCCGAAGGCCGAGTGGATCGTTTGAGCTATATGCCTGTTCGTGTATTGTTCTGCGATAAACTGACGGTAGATCATTGATTAACACCTAATTGTAAGTCACCTCAATTCACCGGAATATGTGTGTATTTTTAATGTTCACATAATTTATTGTTAAATTTAATCGCTACCACTATACAAACAACTTTACTTGACGTTCACTTCTCACATCGCTTTATAATATAATGCTGTATAAAATAAATGAGAAATTCATTGAGATCAAGTTCTACAATTTTATAATCAATTACAAAAGATAAAAACTAACAAATGATAAGTAGGCAATAATTAATAGCAACAGTTATCATTTTGGGGATATTTTCTTCATTTCTTTTTGTTTATAATCGTGTTTGAAAACACCATTATCTTTGGAATTTTAACGATAGTTTCAATATCAACAACTTTGGCATGTGATTATCCCTGGTGATCTTAATTCTTCACGTTCTGCAGTTTTGCAGTTTCACTTTAAGTTTGTTAACAATATTCCTCTTTTCTTTCCTAATATTATACAGAGAAGTTAAGGCGATTGATCATAAAAAAAAACACTTTTCAACTCGTGTATTTGTTCAAATTATTGCAAAAGGAGCCAGCGAGTATTTTGATCGAATGATAATAATGTGTATCCTTTCAGAGTAATATATGGGAAAAGGGAATCGTTAGAAATTCTACATGGTGAACGTCAATTCTTCTCAGGAGTAGTTGGTTGAATGGTGTGGTAGAGTGGATCACCAGACTGCATTACTCCGCTATTCTGGGTTGCTAGTTGGTTTCGAATGGTGTGTTAGAGTTGATCATCAGACTGCGTTACTCCGCTAATCTGGGTTAATGGCTGGTATTGTGAGGACAGCATTAACGGAACATTGTCGGATGGAAATTGGCCTGCCTGCACTTGGGAAGGGTTGGCTGGTTGTGTTGTTACAGAAGAGGTTTCGACTGGGTATGGGACGAGATTGTCAGATTTCGGAGGTGGATGAACCATCGGAGCTTGTTGTGTGTTGAACGTTTCTGGGTTTGATTGAGGAGGGTACATTCCTTGTATTGGTGGGACCACTCCTACATGCTGTGGGTAATAAGCAGAGCTATTAACCACGTTATTATAACTGGGCGGTGCTGCAAAGTTACTCCAATTGTGCTGGGGTGCGGGTGGTCTAGCAGGATTATCGACTCCGCTTATTACAGCAATGTTTGGTTGAGTACGAGCTCTTCCTTTGTTCTTCTTAGATAACCGATAGGTGACTACAAGGCCTATGCCGATAAAGACTGCTACAAATACACAGACTATCACAATCCCAGCGATGGTACTGGTTTGTAATGACGTTTCTAAGAAGAAGGGGAAAAAAAGGAAATTTGTTATTCAACGTTTCATGCATTGAGTAGTTAATAAATCATTTTGTTCGTGTAAACATGTAGGCAAAAACTACCATTAAATTATCTTTTTGTTGGGGGCAGTTACATAATACAACGATTTACCGAACTTACGCGATAATAGGCCTATGTTTTATTTGATCTGTGATTGACTAAAAGTACAGGATATTATTTACTAAAAGTATTTGATGGATATGAAAATCTTAGCAATTGAATATTGAACAATTTACATATTCATGTGCACGTCGTAGTATAGAGAGGGAAGATATGAATTAATCATCTTTATACAACACCTAATTATATTCCGGCCATTTGATTGGTCAATTGCTCGTCGATTGCATGCAAAATCCGCTCTATTGCACGCTATGAAATAGAACCATGCGTTATACTTTTTTGATAGCACTTTTTTCAATGGTAAGAGAGCAGAGAAACCTGTCTGTTCAAAACAATCTGTTGCATGGGTGCATTTTACATCCAATTATATCCAAATTTGAAGGTGTTGTATAAAACAAATAATGAATGGTTTCCATTCGTGCAAAAGTGCAAATATTTCATTGCACTCATAACCATTCATTATTTGTATAATATTGCACAATTTAGGTTATGAATAATGGATATTTTAAACTGCACATGTTCAAGAGCGTTCATTCGCAGAACCGGAGTATCCCAGTGACTATAGGCCTGCTTTGGTTACTGATTGACATACACTAGTATGTATATGCAGACATCAACGTATATGTATAGAAAGGTCTGGCAAAGAACGACATGAAAACATTTACTCCAATTTATAGGTGCTATTATATTCATTGTTAAGAATATCTCTCTGTCTAAAGAAAGGCTCTATCCCGATCCCTGGCTACATCACTGACGGGGTGTCACAACTTCGGAAAATGCCCATTTACACCATTAGCAATGCTTAGCATGCTGAACTCGATTAACTCCTATGTTGATAAAGTAAAACGATACTAGTTTGTTTCATATCTACCTGACAATAATATAACTTACTGCTAACTTTACATCGGACAGCCGCACTTGAACAATAGCTTCCATCTGTAACGTCAGAAGTGTAACAGTTACTGAGCTCGTAGTCATCATATCCACAGGAAAACCTTACGTCGGATGGTGGAGAGTTGCCAGTTCCAAACTGATCACCATAGTAGATTGCTTCATAATCGGAAAAACCAATCTGTTTACAGACTGTTGACGCCTCATTCACGTTAAAGTATTCTCCGCATAATGTCTCCCACCGAGATCCATCCCAGACTTCTACCCTACCTTCGTACCAATCATCGCCAGCTACCAGACGGGGGTAATATGTAACTATGAGAAAAACAAACATGAAGAAAATGTAATTCACGATGAAGTCACACTGCATACACAGAATGCAGACAACGAACGAATGAAATGCAAACCTGAAATGTTGTTACTTAAATCATCATTAAGCGTAATACATTTGGACATCATAATTTTGTTCAATGATCAAACAACGACTGGTTGAGGTAGGTTAGTGGGAACAGTGGACAAACATAGACAGCCAAGCAAAAACAATGTACAACACACTTCCAGAGTTTTAAAACCATATACAGATTGAAACGACTGATCTAACCTGGAATTTCACAATCCACCCATGCGTCTTCTTCATGATTGCAATTATGATGATACCAACCACTGTGACTGCATTGGGTTAGTATATGTTCCGACCCATCACATCTAACGTCGTCCAACATAATAGGACCAGATCCCACGCCATATTTGGCGTTACCACCGTACCCGTTCACAGTAGGGTACCCAAGTTGTCTGCATGCAACGTGGGCGTCGTCCTCGTCCCAACCATCATCACAGATTGTACCCCATTCTCCATAGTGATAGATTTCAATACGTCCAGATTGTTCCGAGAAACCTTCTACAAGTCTTAAGTTGCCATCGGTAGGAGATTCTTTTGATAAAGAAAAGATTAATGACTTCCGAAGAAAAGTTGAAATTATGTGTTGGGTACATGTCCCTGAACAATGAAGTCCCATGAAACACAAGTATAACATCTACATGTGACTTCTAAACATGTTTTAAGTTATCATTGGATATTTAAATATCCAAATTTTCAATGAATATGTTAATGTTTATTTGTCGCATTAACGAAGGCGTCGAAACCAAAGTAGGCTCCGCGGCAAATTTTGTCTCTGGGGAATTATTTCTTTTTGGACTAATCACCCTTCCTAAACTACTGAAAATGTGAATATCTATTATTAAACCGATAGTTTATTGGGTCCTTAAAACCTTTTTTGCATGAGTATGTATATGTTGTACCCCTGCTGCGTCTCATAATGTCCATTGGTATAACGCAGGATCCCAACTGATTCTTTGACATACAATTTCTTGAGACCAAATAGCTGCCTAAAGCTATAGACTTACCGTACTTGTTTACATTATTGCATACTGTTCATCAATTAAGATTAGATGTTTTACATAAATGTTAATTGAATAACTCCCTACACACTTTGGAGAATTGAATTGGCTGCATGCGTATTGTTATAGTCAGTGATATAGGGAAGCGACCGGTATAAAATGAGAGGAAAGACTTAAAGGGTTTTCTAGAAAAGTTAAAGAATTATCCTTTAAAATTAGTATAGTTTATGTTAACATACCAAGAGTAGAGCACGTGAGTGCAGCATCCTGACTGTGGCTACAGCTGAAAGTTTCCCAATTATTGAAATAGCAATCTTGCCAGTACCATTCTGTTCCGACGCAACTAATATCCCCCAGTATTGGCCCAGATCCTTGACCAAACCGTGCTCCGTTGTAATAGGTATCGACACCACTATATCCTAGCTGGCGACATATGACGGCGGCATCTTCATAGGACCAATAGTTATCACAAATTGTTCCCCATTCTCCTAGGTGATAAACTTCCACTCTTCCAGAATTACTAGAGTAACCATTTCTCAGGCGGACATCCCCTTCAATACCTATATTGATACATGATGAGTTATTATCACAACACTGATCAAAATGTAAAATGTAGAGATAAATATTACTTTATAAAGAATAATCTTCCTGGCAGTATCATTTATGAACTAAAAAGCTATTCCTTTAAAATTGTTTGACAACTTTCACGTACATGAAAACTAAAACAAGACCGTCCAGTTTGTTCTCTTCCTACCAAATCTAATTTTCACGTTATTCAACGTTTCACACCTAAAATAGTTTGATCTTGAACAGTATAGAGGTTGGCCTGGAATGCAGTTATTTTACAACGCTAAGCAGCCTCATAAATGCATATTGGGGGGAGGGGGGTGGGGGTTGGTTAGCTCATTTTGGAAGACAACGCTGAAAACGTACCTGAAAGACATCTTACACCCACGTCTTCATAGTGGTCACAGTAAGGTGTGTTCCACCTAAAATATGAGCACTGCTGCCAGTGAGCTTCATCTCCATCACAATTCAATTGTTCCATTATTGGACCATAACCTTCACCAAAGTAAGCCTGGTCGAGGTAGAATTCATCCACGTCACTATATCCTAACTGCCTGCAGATAACTTCGGCATCTTCTCGTTGCCAATAGTCGTCACAAATAGTTCCCCATTCATTCTCATAGAAAATCTCAACTCTGCCTTCAGTTGGTACGGATCCGTCAACCAGTCGAACTCTACCATATTCTGATTTTACAAGGAGAAACTACTAATTTATTCATCACAATCATGTGTATGTTACGGACATTGATCAATTTGCCAATTAGTTTATAACTAGATTCCCCTTGCA
>KN885668.1:11403-21625 GCA_000934455.1 Apostichopus parvimensis | reverse complement strand
ACCCCAGACATTTGCACGTACGTTGAACGTCACGCGCAAGCGCACACACTACACGTACGAAGGCCTGTTGAAAAGATGGCACGGTACTACTAATATCAGTGAGACCGCATCTCGTATCAACTTGGAACAGAAAATTGACTTCTGCTGTGACCAGGACACCAAGTATTGCATAGCCTAAGCATCTTACTGAAAATCAAGGATGTGCACTTTTATCATTAAAATTCGGGACGTTTATAGGCCAAATAGTAAGTAGTATTGATGCAGGTGCTATTTGAGTATATTGGCTAGTTTAGTGTAACGATAGGCTAGGACGACAACGTACACTGCGTACAACTAAACGAACCAATGTCAGCCAGAATGTTAACACTAGGCTGCAGCTGCATTCGTTGACAGTACAGACTCGCGTGAAAGTGATGCAGCCTAACAGTAACATTAACAATGCATGCTTGCAATGTTAATGTTGCTGTTAGTGTTATTGGCAGGACATTACTAGTGGGGTTCCACAAGGGTCTGTTTTGGGTCCCTTGTTATTTTTTGCCTATATAAATGACATTGACGGAGATATTAATTGTGTACAGATAAGAAGTTTGCTGATGACACCAAACTATTCTGACTGAGTGAAGTCACTTTCAATAGCGATTCTGAGATTGACAAATTTCAAACGCAATTGGATAACGTTTTTTGATGGGCTCAGGGATGACAAATACTTTTTAATATTGATAAATGCAAGGTGATGCATATTGGTAGAAGTAACCAAAAGTATACCTACAAATACAATCTTAATTAAGACTTAATTAAGATTAATGGTGAGGTACAGGAGATCTTGTTGAAAGAGACCTAGCCTACTGTAGGTATCTACATTGACTCATCTCTGTTCTAAACATTGTCTCGAAGCTGCTAAAAGAGGTAATAGGTGTTTAGGTATGATCAAGAGGAACTTCAGTTTTCTGAAAGAGGACATAGTTGTTAGGCTTTATAAGCCGTTGGCTAGGCCTCATCATATGGAGTATGTTGTGCAGGCTTGGAACCGATATTTTGCTAAGGATAAGGAAGTAGGCCTACTCGAAAAGGTCCAGAGAAAGGCTACTAGGATAATTAGTTCCTTAAAGGTGCCCCTTATTAAAAGCGGTTACAACTGTTGAATCTCACCACACTGGAGGTTACGTGGTGACTTGATTCAGGTTTTCAAGATTGTGTATCATGTTGACAATTTTTATCCTTCACTAACTTTTTCATGTTTGCTAATGAAAGTTGTACCAGATGTCATTGTCTGAAACTCCAAAAGTCACAAACTATTTGGCATAACTTTTTACCTAAAAGGGTTGTGAATGGGCGGAATGGTTTGCCTGAGAAAGTTGTACCGACAAGTAGTGTTAATGGGTTTAAGAATGCTTTGGACAAGCACTTTAAGCATTTTAATCGGGTCTGAGTGTTTGTGTCTTCAGTTTTTTTTCTCCTATAGGGTCCTTGATGTAGACTTGAGTGTCACTCCTGATCCTTTTTTTCTAATAAACTAAATAGTTCGAATAGTACTACTTATAGGCAGCTAGACCTGGCCTAATTGTCACTACAGTAGGTTAGGCCGAGCTTCCAGAATAATGTATGTGTGCTTAGGCCTATGCAATTGCAGGAGCCAACCTTCTTAACCATTTTGAACTAGAACTTTAGAAGGTTAACTTAACCTTTTAGAAGGTAAGCTTAACTTTTTCTTTGCAAATGTTACAAGAATAGGCTGAGCTAGAGTCGTGTCAGCAATGCCACTGCATGAGGGAAATTCACAGTGACAGAGTAAATAATTGCTCTCGCACCCACAGATGAACACATGTTCGGTATATTACTATGACTAATCTGGATTTAAGAATATAAGTATGTTTATCAGCTGGTCAACAGTTATTTAAGGCATCATTTAATTGTTTTTATTTACTCCATCAGTGATCTTCCCTTTTCCAACGGCATTACTGGAAAGACTCTTGCTCAGCTGCATTACACAAACACTTTACGAACAGAATACCGTAGATAGCTGATCATGAACTATGTTAGGAATCCACTTGCAGTACTGGTCATGAAAATAGTAAGAGACAAGATCTGTTTTTCAAGCTATGTTTATGGTTAACTAAAATTAAGAAGAATGAATTGTAAGTTTAATAAATGAGCCCTACTGATAACCAAAATTTTAATTATTTATTTTTTCTTTCTTTTACAGTACAGAAATGCAGGGTTGCTCTACACCATTTCCCACAAAGGGAGTATGGCAGAAAACAGGTGGAATTTTACCATAAAATGGTTAATGTGAAAGATTGTCCAATAATTCAGAAAATTTTGAAGAAAAACAAACTTTCTGAAGCTATTGACCAAATGGCTAACGAGAGCCACCATGAAACTTCAGGTTTGTAGACAAAAGTTGAATATGGTGGCACGACTGCAAATTTGTTTTGGACTTGTGAGCAAACAGAAACATTTGAGCATTTCTTGGTACCTTGCAGTCTTTGTTCCTAAATGATGATATTTTTGCTCATGTGGTAAATGGTCATTTGTCTAGGAATCCAGATATTGTGATGGACTGTTGTTTTATTTCAAACTATGTTTTTTTTCACCTTTCCAAGTGCTACTTCATTGTGCAAAAAATGGACACTGATTGCTTTGATAGGGAATGCCATGTACTGTATATGATGTTGTAGAGTCATACAATACATTAATTATAAGAAAGCCAGAGTTTTACTTATCACTGTACTTTGCCATTATACAAATTTGATGCTAAGAGCTATGTAGTGATCAAGTGTTAGTTTCATGAAGAGTATTTTGAGCTGTAGATGTCTATAGATATTGATAAAATCAACTTTGTTGTTCCAACATCACCATTACTAGCTGCACAACGGTATTCGCTGTAATCTCATTCATTACTTTTTCATCAGACTGTACAGTGTCTAAAAGAGCCAGCATTGTCACACAATAATAATTATGCCAGACCCTGCAACTTTATTCAACGATGGCTCATATTTTGTATTTGCACTGGAGAAGTGAGTGAAGAAAAACTAGGCGTAATGGAACTAAATCAGTATTTATGAACTCCTCACATTGGCTATCTATGACCTCACCTTTCTATGACCTCACCTTAGCAACTTTAAATTAGGAAAAAGTTTCATATTCAAGAAGAAATCAAATTTCAACTTTATGATAAAGAATGGGATGATTGCATGGGTAGGTGTGGAAACCTCTCAGCTACCTCAAAGAGGAAAAGTGAAAGTAATACCCAGCACCTTAGAGCTTATACCATCACAGACTTACACTCACTTAGTAGTACATGTAGCTTATTTGATAGTGAAGGTCCACTTTATAGTTTCCATGAATCATCAGTGACTGTTATGGAGCCATCCAACATATAAGCAGTGTTATTTTCAACTTGCACAACAAAATGACAGTTGCCAATCAACTTCAGAAGCATGGGACATCCCAACAACATCCAACACAAAAAGTAGTCATTCCAGATGGGAAGTTAAGGAGAGCAGTGAAGATTCAGATGAGAAGTAGAACTTTATCTGCAAAGGAAGTTTAAGTTAGTAAAAAAAAAATCCCAATATTACCATGATTGTCACATGCATTGCTGCATTTTCTTAAGCTGTTCTTTTCATTAAAGTGCAATAAGAGAACTGCTGTGTAGCATTGCCACACTGATACTAATGTTAGTGTGAAATCAAACTAGCTCTGACCCTACTAATGGGTGTGCAAAGGTTTCTGAGATTGTACAGTATGTTCCAAATAATTGACATTAATACTTGGTAGTAGCAGTTTGGTGTTGTACTACCAAAAACAGTGTTTATGAGAGGGATACGATCCTTATCTAGTTTTGTGCTAAATGGTTTCATGGGATTCCCATCAAGAGGAAATGAATGAAGCAAGAGACCATATTGTGGGGTTGGTTTAGATTGGAACTGTAATACCATAGGGTGGCACACTCCTATTAGCGTCTATATCAATCCACGCCTAGTGTTCTCCTTTAATTTAATGGGCGTATGCTACCTTAAGTAAGAATGAAAATTGCCAATTTAAAACTCTATCAGCCTTGATTATAGCTGAAAGTGTTGGGTATGATGTGTAATCATGAAATATTACAAAACATCTCATCATTTTAAGCTTGAGTGATTTTGGTGCCAAGTTTCATGAAATATCACCAAAATATCCCTCTATTATGGCATGAGATTGCCACGGAAGTAACACATTGGTACACCATGTGCCCAAAAATGCACTGATGAAGTAATGATTAAATTGGGAGAACATGTTCATGGACTGTACCAACTGTGTGTGTCTGTTTTGAGCTGTCTGCTACTGAGATGTGTAGTAGTGAAAGTAAAGGATGGTATAAGGAGCCACTAAATTTAATGTTAGGCTATAACAACTAAAACCTGCAGGACTGAAGTTGTACATCTGGTGACTAGCCTACTTTTGTGCAGTGTACCTAGCAGTTCAAAAGGGACAGTCAGAAGTTTAAAAGCATACACTACGTACTCAATGTGGTTTAAGTATCAGCTGAACTGAGCCCCAAGCTGCATTCAGAATAAGCATAGGCCTATATACATTTAGACATATGTAACTGGAAAGCTCACACCTTTACAATGTCAGACCAAGCTTGTATGGTATAAGGAGCCCCTAATTTTAATGTTAGGCTATAACAACTAAAACCTGCAGGACTGAAGTTGTACATCTGGTGACTAGCCTACTTTTGTGCAGTGTACCTAGCAGCTCAATAGGGACAGTCAGAAGTTTAAAAGCATACATTACGTACTCAGTGTGGTTTAAGTATCAGCTGAACTGAGCCCCAAGCTGCATTCAGAATAAGGATAGGCCTATATACATTTAGACATATGTAACTGGAAAGCTCACACCTTTACAATGTCAGACCAAGATTGGGTGGCATGGGCTGATGACATAAAAGAAAAGTTGGCAAAACATACATCAGCCCCAGCAAGTGGCACAATGGGATGCAGAATGTGGACAGGTGCCTACACCATCAGTAAGCCAGGGGCACCAGCATATGATATTATTTTCACAATGCTACCCCTGGCAACTAAGAGAACAGGCAGCAGGGTCCACTTACTGACATATGCTCTTCAAAGTATTGTGCAAAGAAAACAAGTTTTAAGGACCAAACCGTTTGACGTCTCCTACATATGCCACAACAGCCTACATGTGGATGGAGGTGTCACGTCTCTCAGCAGTATCTTGCAGTGCAAAACAGCAGAAGGCCTTGCAACTTTGATGGCACTTGCCGAGGTCATGGTCATCAGCTTGATTGCTTACTTCCCTGAGTGAGTGATACTGTTTTAACTCATCACAGTGAGTGTGGATAGACTCAGTTTACAAATTACTGGCATCACTGATAAATATTGTCATCTTCATCATCAGTGTAGTTTTTCATCCTAGAGTAACTGCGGTCATGAATCAGTTGACCTATTTGTAGATACTGGACTGGTTTATGTTTTTAGTTCTACCATGTAGCTTGTATGTTCTCTCTCTGAGATGTGCTCTCCTCCGTCTGTATGCTCTGCCCCTCTTACGTAATTCATCACATTGCTGTTTTCTTTGCATCTGTTTCAGAGTCTGGATACATGGACTATTTGAGCTCACCTTTAATACTGCAGCTTCCATCTTCCTGGCTATGGACTCTTCAGGCACATTATTCGTTATGTGTATGGCACTGGTCCCTGTACTGACTATTGCATGAAAATGTGGTACTATGTTTTGGATTGGTCACCTTGAAAGCCTTATAGGCTGCTTTTGCTTTTTGAGTGGAAATCTCAAAACGAGTGGACCATAATGTTTGCTGCAGGTGGGTGTCTCAAGTATTTGGTTTAGCTTACTGCTGTTAGTGTGGGATATTAGCAGAGAACCCTTTGCAGCATTTGGCATACATGGAAGTACGTCCTGCCCCTCTTGCATAGAAATAAATGCTTTGGGCAATGTGAATGATTTCCACTGTAGCATTTTGCAAGGCAGTCTAAACATGTTGATAAAGCTTACACAACGTTGCAGTGGTCATATTTGAGTGCTCTCCTGCAAGCAGTCACCTCTGCCTGTACGTGGTAGATCAACTTCTCTGCAAAGTGCTTTTGTGTCAAGCGCTTCTTAGTCACAGTTTTTGCAGGAACTTATCAAAGAAGAATACTGCTTTAGTCAGTGCTCTGCGGAGTGACTTGAGTAGGTACACTTGATCTAACAGGTTCTCTGTTTCGGAATGAGTAGTTACAGCCATTGTACCACTGAACCCTTTACATGCCTTGCCATAAGCATCAGTTGTGAGACACTTACCATTAGTGGATTCTTACCTGTAAGTAATTTGGATTCACAAATCTTTCCACCATTTTGTTCATCTCCGAAATAGGGCATCTTTGCTGAACAGCTCTCATGGTCTGGACATTGTACCTTGTGATCCCTTCTTCTTTTCATTTCACCCATTAAGCACAACTTGTTATTGTGATGGTAACTAATAACATATTTATCCATGGCGACATTCTCAACAGTCACATCTCTGCATTGGCTTGCAGGAGCAAATGGAGTCTTAAATCTTGCATTACTCGGAGGGTTGTTATATTAATGATCTTATTCTGCATGAATTGGAGAGTCTTTGTAGAGGCCATGCAGTTGCAGTGTCTTCTTAATTAGACCCCTCTTTTGTGCCATATCATTTTCATTAATTTCTTTCATTACATGTAGGTCCAAACTGGTTGTCTGACTTTTGTAGTGTACTGACATCAGGACCGGGAAGAGACATGCTGTTGAGCAATCTACGAGCTGCACTTGAACTGATCGATCACCACACGGCCGTCCCTCATCAGCCCACTACTCAGAGGCAGTGGGGTGTACTCGCTCCTGGGAAAGGCAGCCATACCTGGAGCTCATCCTGTAGAAAGTAATGTTGATATGCACATGCTATTGTGTCTGGGCTGGGTAACATATAATTCCTTATCCTAGGTTGCCAAGGTCAGCTCTGTGCATCTTGTCTTTGTAGAGAGTTTCAGAGTGTTTGGTAGACCAAACCAACTGTGGATAGGAAATAACGGCTTTTGAACAGCATGTGCTTGTATTTGATTAGATGTGTGTGTGCGTGAAGCTATGGGGTTGGATTGGGATTTATTGTGATTAGTGATTACCCAGTATGTGAACATAGAGCCTTCGATATTATTTATCATTCCTTTTGAAACAGGAGTACTGGAGCATGAAGTTGATGGACAAATTTAGGAATGAGAGGAACACATGCAAGCAGAAAAGAGGAGAAGACACAGTTAAGTGACACCTGTTCCACTGAAAATAACCAAGTAGATGACCCAGCTAGCAAACAAAGGCATAAAATGTAAGTACAGGTATAACTTTTGAGAATGAAGCTCATCTTGAGGAAAATAAACATCATAAATAATTTTACATACTAGACTAAAATTGCATTATGCAGTCCTATTCACCAATGACAGAATAGTCAGGAGTTATATGCAATGTGCTTACACACCATCACATATGTAACAGAGAGCTCATATTTTGACACAAAGTTAGCGGATGGTTATTGTTTTAATGCCCTTAATGAATTGAAGTCAGTTTGGGGCATGGTAAAAATGTGTTATATTTACCACCAAACCAGACAAATATGGTATTTGTATACCTACTCTTCCACCAAATTAGATGTCTATATAGAAAGGGTCCACAAGTATTCCTTCCAGTACATTAGAGCCAGACCCTGGAAAAGTTTTCCTCACAAAATCCAAAAACTTTCATTGCTTTCTCTTCCATTTTGTTTCATTCATTGCTTTAAGTCTTTTTTTGATCTGTGCAATCTTAACATTTACAATGTGATATATATTGTTATTACATTCTTTTGAATTTTTTATTGGCTCCCCGCACTTTTTTCTGCTTCTTTATTCTGTACTCCTGTTTGTACATGTAATTTTTTCGTTCTTGATTTTCAAGTTCTTTGTTTGTAAAATTTTACGCTCTTAGCTCCAATGAAAAACAATCCTTTGAAACATTTAAAAAAAAACCTTCTCCTGGACTCCCTTATTCCAAATCTCCATCATAAGTACATAATGAATAAACCTACTCAAAAAAATAACTTAAAATCTAGATATGCTAGACTTTTTAAACTGGGAGGAGGCTCTGGCAGAGTGAGGGGCGCCCATGTTTAGGAAATCGGTGGCTAGAGGGCTTGCGACTCAAACTCCCAAAGAATAGGTCTCCGGGGAACAGTCCAGCCACTGGGAAGGGTTTTTCCTTTTCTCTGATTTCTTAGCATAGTTCTCATCTCAGGAGGGTAGGATTGCCAGGTTTGGAGCAGCCTCCTAGTATTTAAGCTTCCCCTCACTGTAGTTTTTAAAGCTTCCATTCTGTGAATATTGCTATTGTCTTCTATACCCCTACAGTTTTATAGTCTATGTATTTCATAGTATATGAATTGAAACTTTATCAAACAGAATTTATTGACAGACAAGATGTATATATGATATATAATATAAAATATTCAAAATATGGTAAGCTTAGTTTATTACAGAACTCAGTCAGTCACTTGTTTCCTTGTGTGTTGCTTTTCATTGCCAAAGATGTCATAATCTTTCACATTCACACGTTCATATTCTTCAATAATTCCTGAGTAAGTAGGTGTGCGTGTGTGTATATATTGGAATGGGTGTGTATGTATTAGTGTATGTCTGCATATCTCAAAACAGGATTTTTCATTTTGAATATTCAAATTCCTCATTAAATATTCATGATGGTTGATTCAGAAACTAGAATAGTGTTCAAAATGTAATATCCAGTGGATCTGAATCTTAGTACAAAGTTCCTTTCTGTTTCAACGTCAAAATAAGACTTCATGATGTCAGACCAACTTAAACTTGATCTCAAGGATTGGGCTTTTTGATAGGTCTATTTATATGTAGGGATATGCACTAGTTTATTGCAAATTCAGCCCTCTAAATTAGTGTAGGGATATGCACTAGTTTATTTGCAATTTCAGCCCTCCAAACTAGTGTAGGGATATGCATTAATTTATTTGCAATTCGGCCCTTCAAACTGGTGTAGAGATATGCACTAGTTTATTTGCAATTTCAGCCTTCAAAACTCCATGAAGTTGCGGGTAAGGAACCTGAAAAGTTTGTGGTCAGGACCATTGACAACGTGGTTCCCACATGAAATCTAAGATTTATTTATATATCCAAAAATATCTGTTATTTTTAATTAACTTTCCCTGCGGAAGTTTATCATCAAAAGCTCTATGAGGTAATAATATGTTTCATTTGTAACTTTTCTAAGATTTTGACTGATATGATGCTTTTTTTTTAGATTGATGTGGAGCAAACCCAATCTGGAAGTTAAGACACATCAGATGCAGTTCTGGTAATTATTGCATGGCACAGAAATTCAGTCGTGTAAACTACATAAACACTAGGAAGTTTTTCTTATATCTTTCATTTTTTCCAAACATTGCAATCATTTTTTTAACACAATTTTTTGCATTCTCGTCACAGTGCCATCGGAGGATTAATTTTCACTGCCAATATGTTATTGTGGGTGTATCAGGATGGTTCAAAAGTTCAAACCCCTGTGAATTGAATGACAGAGAGATGATAAAGAGACAAAAACAAGAAAACATTCATTTCATGGTAATATGACACCAAAATTGTCTAAGCCCTCAACAGTTATCCAGGTGCCTGCTTACTTTACAATTTTCGTGGGACTAGACAGGGTATGGTCAAATTTGTAGTCACAGTTTCACACAGAAACTCACAGTGTCTTCTGAGAAAGCTGTTAGTTACTATTCAACATCAACTTTGTCAAGTCCGTCTCGGTGACTTCAACGCACAAATGAGTGTACAAGTGCACAAATGAAGACCAAAAGAGAAAACAGCTTGTCTTCCTGATATTGAAATTCTGTAATTAATAAATCGAAGGCTAAGTTCAAAAGAATTCAGGGCAACTGAAATGATTGATTAACAGTAATTTAACCAAACCTGTGAAGGAAGTTATCTTGGCAAGTTGAACGCATACAGTCCAGCCGTGGCGGATCTCTAACACTTTTTAGCAGTCGAGGAATCAAGAAATATTACTCTTGAAATGAATTTGTCCCTCAAAAAAGAAAGCAGTTTGACAGTTTTTCGTTATCACTTTCCAGTCCAGACAAACAGCTGTGGAAATGGTTATAAAAACAATAATGCCTTTACGTACGTTGTGCGGCCTATATAAGCAG
>KN885667.1:81809-94159 GCA_000934455.1 Apostichopus parvimensis | reverse complement strand
TATTATTGTCATCTTTAATGAGGGTAGTCCTGCTCAGTGCAGAAGCACTGCTTTCAAGAGGAGCCCTCAATACAAAATACATATACAATATTATGCAGTAGAAAAACGGTAAACATCAAAAAGCATAGAAAGGACGGCAAAAAGATAGACAAACAAATATCAGACATCTAAACAAAATATATAAGTTTTCATATGCGTTTAAAAATATTAATATTTGGTAAGCATTTCAAATTTGGGGGAAGACTCTTCCACGACCTGCCTCCAGAAACTTTAAAGGACCTTTTACCATTCCCAGATCTAACAGGAGCAAGTAAAACATTATTAGAGCAGCTAGATCTAGTTCTGTACGAATGGTGTAACTCTGTATACCTCATTCTACAGCAGCTCAACCCACATACCTCATGCACTATACTCTGAAATAATGTATAGATACGTGTTCAAGAAACATCTCAAACTTGTGCTACAGCAATAGGTCTTAATAGGGCTACCAAGTAAACTCAACACCCCCCCCCCCCCCCCCACCCGTCCCTTGCAACCTATTCAAATAAAATGAAGAAAAAACCTTTAGCATTCAAATATTTTTGTGACATTAAAGCTAAAACATTATATACATACTTCCCCAACTGCCCCTTACCAACTCAACCCCACCCTCCAACCCACCCCCCGCCTCATGCAATGATTTCAAGTAAGTTTTAGGTTTGTAAAAATTAGGCAAGCTTGGTTACCTACGCTGATACATTTGAGATACAACATTAACCAATTTTGAAAAACTTCATAGCTGATTGAACCCACGAATATAAGATGTTATAAAATTAATATTAGACTGTTCACACACATAATGGGGACCTTAGCAGTTGAAAAAATATTACATTTACCCAGCATGAATAAAATATGTCTTATCTGTTCTTGCTTTTTGTATTCTCCATCCTCCCCCCCCCCCCCCCCCCCCCCCTATTGATATTGAGGTCGCTACGCATGTCAGCTAGTGTCCATGGGTACGTACCTGCTCCAAGATATAAGGAATATGTATAGCTTCATTCATCTCAAACTAAAGCAATCAGATTCGATATTGCAAGTTTGTCCAAAATCAAGCAGAATGATCCAAATTCCATTACAAGCTTTTACATCTCACTAAGTATTTAATTTTAAAGAGAATATAAGAACTCGTTTAATTCGATTCTTGGCATCAAAAAGTTGTATAATTTGGCATCTTTGAATCCCGGGATGAATCCTGTGATGAGTTGGAATCCTGTGATGAATCCTGGGGTGAGTTTGAATCCAGGGATGAATCCTGTGATGAATCCTGGGATAGCTTCAGTTTGGTACATTTCTGTTATTCAACCTTTGTTCGACATTGTCATTAACTTGAACTCAGTGTAGGCCCTAACTACTTTCCGTTTGTACTTTAAAGGGAAAATATAAATTGAAACCATGGGAGCGTGTATGGACTGTTTTACAGGGAACAGTGAAGGATTAGAGCAACCGGATGATGTAAATATCCATTTATTGGGTTCTAACAGTTCTAAGCTATGCATAGCAGTAGCGCGTAAACCTAGGCTATTCTTACTGTATGTCGTCTGCGGCCAACCATAGACGTTAATTTCAGTAGGAATAGATAAAACTCACCCTAACTCTACGTACAGCCTACAGGGGCCAAGTAAATGCAGCTTGGTCAGTAACTAGGGAAAGTTACAACTAACGTCAAGTTGGCCACATACAGTTGGCTCAAGCAAACAACAATCCAAACCTACAGCACTGCGTTTGTTATTTAACCGTATAGTAATTTGATAATATAATATTATGAAACACTTCAAATCATATTAGCAGAACTGGGCCTATCCTATTGATCATAAATGTTACTGTTAGGCCTAACGTTCGGCCAAATGCTAATAAGATCTAAGCCTTGCAACACTACAGTTATGGTATTATAATGGTTACTTGATATGGCGCATTACAGTGCACTTTGGGAATTTCACGATTGTATGCGTGAAAACCTCTCAAGAAATGTTTGGATAGAGTTCCTTCAAAAGTTCAATCACATAATGAGCTAGTTCAAGAATGTTTTGATGTTCATTTTGGTGTGTGCGTGTATATGTAGAGTTCAAAGGTCATTTCCAATTTGGGACATTTGCAAGAAACTTGCTGACAACTTGGTTTGAAATCTTGCGTGCAGTCTAATGTTACAAATGTTTTCATGACTATAAAACGTGACAAGAAATCCGCTCTCCAGTTTTGGTTCCATTTTTACCCAATTGCATCAGTTGGATACAAAACCCACAGAAATAAAGAACACACCTCTGTGATTTGCACTTTATACACTTATTGCAAAATGTCATTTCCGAGAATATTAAATACTTCTTGAGTGGTTCAAATCTGTATTTGGTTCAGGAATAAAAAAAAAATATTGATCTTTTCCTAGGCCTAGAGCATTCAAAGTCGGAAGACAACATTTCAATGTTAATCATTGCAGTTAACCATGGAATACTTCATGAAATTAATGGTCCATTCACAATCCTGGTAATATCAGAAGTAAGGTCTTAATCTCTGATTTTCAGTGTAAAAGTTGTGAACCATTCTATGGTTACCAGAAAAATCAAAAAGAAAAAATTGGCTGATCTTTCTCAGAACAATATTGAATAAAGATTACCATTTTGCAACTTACCACGTGTTATTATATTAATATATCAAATGGGAGGAGGTGCCACCTCCCCATATACCCCTTTTCCCAGTCCACAAAATGTTCCACTGTAGTGTTGGAATAAGAATGAAGGTGAAAATTGGTTTCACCAAGCAAAAAGTTTGAACACCAGAGGCCTAGAAATCCATTTCTTAAATTTGTGAAACCCCCTGCTACAAAGACTGTGTACTAATTGACCTACTGTAGGTACTAACAGGCCTATGTACTAATTGGCCTATGTACTTACATGCCTATAACTAATTGGCCTATGTACTAATTGGACCTGGACTCAGGCACCCACTCTGTCTTAAAATTACAAGTTATCTGTTTGTTGAATTTCTTGAGTAATTTTTATTAATATGAAGTTACTATCGTTTTGCTACAAGTCTGGTTTTAAATAAGCAAGACCTCTGTACATCACAAGGGGACTTTCCCTGTTGTCAGGGGTTTCATCTCAACCATGTGATCCTATCTTCATCTTCTCCCTCAACAGGAAGAGAGACGGGCGCAGCAGGCAGCGGCCGCAGAGAAACGGGTGAAGGAGGTAAAGGCATCCCAAATAATAACAATAATAATGTTCAATTTTTATATAGCGCTTTATACCAGCAATAGGTCTCAAAGCGCTTTACATACGTAAGTATTATCCCCGGTCAATGATAACCTGTCCCAGAGACAATCCCTCCAGTCGGCTGCAGTTATATACTGCGCCCAATGACAACTTACCTCACAGGTACCCATTTAATCCCTGGGTGGAGTGAGGCAATTAAGATAAAGCATCTTGCCCAGCGTACTGAACTAGGCAGGAATCGAACCAGCAATCCTTGGATCACAAGTTCGATGCACTAGCCAATTGTCCACCAAGCTGTTAGCGTGAATCCCTACAGGTGTACAACATTGTACAGACTCCATTTAACTGATTGTTATCAGGGTACACGACCATGGACCACTTCCAAAATTGACAACTAATTGACTTACAAACAATTTCTGTAATTAGTGTGTACAGTAACAAAGAATTATAGACACTTGAAAATATAGACTTTCTGTTCAATGGACCAGTATTCCTTAAAAATTATATGTTCATAATAACAACATTTGAAGTGTAAAATATAAAGTTATAAAGACCAATTTAGACTTATAACAATTCTTACAGTATGTCTGTTCCAGGTATAATGTATATCTCTTAAATTGCATGTATTTCAAGCACATGGAAATGTCCTGCCTCAGACTTTTTTAAGTTATGTGGTTAAAGGCAGTAGCTTTAATTGACTGTAACCTACTGACATACTAGAAACCATATAAAATTCCTGCCTGGAGCAATTTGCTGTACTTACAAACAGTAAATTTAACAAAATCTGAACAATTTACCATCAAAAAATAGGTGATAAAAATTTTTGAAAATTGCTACTGGATGGGGGGACTAAAGCAGCAATGTTTTTAAAGAGTTGAATATTGTTTTGAGAGTATGTAAATTAGGTTGTGTCTTTCAAGACTGCATTTGTTTTCATTGTACTTTCTCTTAAAGGGGAAGATGGAGAGGTTTAAAGGGGGAGATGTAGAGGTTTAAAGGGGGAGATGAGGTTTAAAGCAACTTACTGAGGGTGGTCTAGGGTTTTACAAGGGTTATATCAAACTAAAACAAAACTGTTAGCAAACTGCTTATCCACTAAAGAGTCTGTGTAAGAGAATGTGTAAAGGTTAGTGGGCCTGACGGTTCGATCCTAGCAGGATCTTCTTCAGAGGCTGAATGTAATTGTCATTCAGCCTCTGAAGAAGATCCTGCTAGGATCAAAACGTCAGGCCCACTTACTTTTACACATTAATAAGTGTTTCTCGAGCTATAAAAGAATGAATTTGATAAAATCAACACACCCTGGGCACTTGAAATTCAGGTCTGAGGTGTGCAGTGTTAATTTTAAATGTCTCATATATGATGTGGCAAAGAATCACTATTAATTAAGCCCTTTGTTTTTCTGAATTTTCTTTCTTGTGCTTCTTCTTTCTGAAGGCGGAGGGCAGAGGTGTAAAAGATCCAGAGGGAGTGAAGAAAAGAAAACTGCAGCAAGAGGAAATGGAGAAGAGAGCAGAAGCTCTGGAGCAAACAGAGGGTGACAATAAATTAAAGGTAACTTTAACCTACAGGAGTGTGTGTCTTGTTAAGACAATAGAAACAACAATGGGACATTGTTCTAAGTACAGAAGCAAAAAGATAAGAAATTAAAGGTAACTTTAACCTGCAGGTGTGTGTCTTGTTTAGACAATAGAAACAGCAATGGGACATTGTTCTAAGTACAGAGGCAAAAAGATAAGAAATTAAAGGTAACTTTAACCTGCAGGTGTGTGTCTTGTTTAGACAATAGAAACAACAATGGGACATTGTTCTAAGAAGCAAGAAGATAAGAAAATAAAGGTAACTTTAACCTACAGGTGTGTGTCTTGTTCAGACAATACAAACAACAATGGGACATTGTTCTAAGTAGCAAGAAGGTAAGAATTAAAGGTAACCTTAGCCTACAGGTGTGTTTCTTGTTAAGACAATAGAAACAACAATGGGACATTGTTCTTAGTAGCAAGAATAAAAGAAATTAAAGTTAGCTTTAACTTACAGGTGTGTGTCTTGTTTAGACAATAGAAACAACAATGGGACATTGTTCTAAGTAGCAAGAAGATATGAAATTAAAGGTAACTGTAACCTGTGTGTCTTGTTTAGACAATATAGAAACAACACTGGGACATTGTTCTAAGTAGTAAGAAGATAAGAAATTAAAGGTAACTTTAACCTACAGGAGTGTGTCTTGTTTAGAAAATAGAAACAACAATGGGACATTGTTCTAAGTAGTAAGAAGATAAGAAATTAAAGGTAACTTTAACCTACAGGAGTGTGTCTTGTTTAGAAAATAGAAACAACAATGGGACATTGTTCTAAGTAGTAAGAAGATAAGAAATTAAAGGTAACTTTAACCTACAGGTGTATATCTGGTTTAGACAATGCAATAATCTAATTAATAGAACAATGGGAAATTGTTCTAAGTTGCAAGAAGATAAGAAATTAAAGGTAACCTTAACCTACAGGTATGTGTCTGATGTGTGTCTGATTAGAAAATGGGATAATCAAATTAATCAAAACAACAATGGATAATTGTTCAGAGTAGCAAGAAAATAAGAAATTAACGATGATGGCTTCATCTAATGAACAGCAATGAATGGAATAATTAAAGTAAGTGGCAGGGACGTATATTAACAATATTATTAACTACCTGTATGTATCAAGAAGGAGACAATATCAGATTGATCAATGGTATCCACGGATATAAAAATATATGTAATAAAACTTTGCTGGCCAAAGCAAACAGAGTAGTTAAGCATTCATATGTCTGTAGTAAACAATGCAAAAATATAATAACCTATTCAAAATAGAATGGAAGCAACTTGTAAGTTGCTGCTACTGCACGATGTTTTAGGCCAGATTCAACCATTGTGGTTTGATATTTTCATGGTTTGATACGATCATGGTTTGATACGATCATCTGGTATATATATCCCTGTATTAAGAGTGGAACGTTCCAAATCATACGACCCGATATGTATGCTAAGGCTGCAATATACAGAACAGTATGTTTTTGATATCACTTTTGAATCTGTTTCTGATAAATTTGTGAACCAATCAAATTCAGGGATTTGTTTCTTCATGGTTGTCTCCATTTTGGGAGGTATTACCGTGGAAACAACAAACAGCTACTCAACACTCTCCTTATATTTTTCTGTTTCAGTGGCAAGTTGGATGAAGACAAACCAGACAAAGTGGAGGATAAATAATGGATGTAAATAGTTGAAAAAGAAGGAACTATTTTGCGTGAAGTCCTACTGCATGTGCTAGAAAACAGTATTGTTGGTGTTGAATTAACAGTAAGATTTAATATTTACATAGTGTGCAATATATATAAATGTGACTTCAAATGGAACAGGAGAACAAGATGTTGCTGATACTCCAAAACCATTCTCTCAGCTTTAGTATATCCTGGTTGATGTGTGTGAATGTTTGTTTGTTCGTTTTTTCGATTGTTATTATTTTGCTAGGAATGTCAATTGCTCGTTCTTGCCGTTATGTATCTTGGTGAGTGGTCATGTGACTCGATCAAAATTGTTAAATGAAAAAAATAATTTAGGAAGCTCAGGAAAAATTGGTGGAAGGACTATAGAACTGGTGAAAGTCAACTTTTCTTAGTGAGATTAAAACTCAGATTAGGTCTTGAAAAATATATCATACAGTGAATAATTTTAATAAAAATGACAATCGTGTCTCAGCGACAGAAAGAGATATATATAGGACCAATTGTGTTTCTTTTCACATGCTCTGTGTGAATTTTTTTTTTTTTTTTTTTTAAACCTAAGAATTTAATGTCATGACATTGGTCCTATTTTACTCTTGATAGCACATTCTGTTGCTAAGATACAATTGTTGTTGATTTTTTTTTTTTTTTAAATTTATTCATGATTGTTTGACAGTACTTTTTAAGTTCTGGCATCTACTGCACTTATGCAAAAATAGGGGAAAGGTGCTTTTTTCATTGACAAAAGAGGAGCACTTTTTACTTGTGAAACGGTACACTTTTCACCAATCAAACAGATTTAGTAGTATATGATGAAAATTAACAATATTTTAGTTGGAATACTTCAGTGTCTTCTGTAAGAGTGAAAATGGACTGTTGATCACCACCCTAGGTCAGTTTAAAGGGCTTAACTATTATCATCTTTGTCTAAATTCATATTTATGGAGATATACAAACAGTATCTGGAATCTACATTCTTTATTTCAATTTGACAGAAAGTTCTTGACAAGAACTGGATTGAAAAAAAATAAAAAAGTGCAATTTAGCCTACAGGTGTACTACAATAGATTGCTGACAAGGTTTTATTATTCATTCTTTTGCATTTTCTTTGCTCACCTTGATTTTGATCTCTAATTAGATTTTTCAGTCAGTTAAGCAATATATGTCCAATTTAGTTCATACATGGTATGGTCATGTAAGCAAGAAAGTCATTCTCATTATTATTCATGAATGGGCGTGGCTAGAGTGTTATCACAGTGATTTAAGCTTGTGAACACGATATCTCAAGACCAACAAGTTGAATCAAATGTCACATTGTGTAGGTAGATGCCATATGATGTGTAGATGTGCATATTTGTTTGTGGTTCCCATCAAATTAATTTTAATGAGTGGGCGGGGCTTAACATAAAATTTGTAAAATGTCAATATCTCTTCAACAGTATGTCCGATTTAGTTCATACTTGGTATGGTGATGTAACTACATAGTAAGCATATGCTCTTTGCAACAACAACTTTGACCTCATTAATATTCATGAGTTGGTGGTGCTTAATTGGAAATAGTCAAAACCAGCTTGTCAAAACAATATCTCATCAACCAGGAGTTCAATCAATTTCATACTTGGTAGATAGATGCCCCATGATTGAAATTTGGTAGATGTCAACAGATATCAAAGTCTGAAAACCTTTTTAAATATGATAACTCCAAAATTAAAGCATTAATTAATCTGTCAATTCTGCAATGGTATGATTGTCTTTTGGTGAACATAGTTTGGTCAAATTCAGTTCAGTTTTGTCTTTTGCCAAGGCACTCTATAAGTCTTTAACAGAATTCAGTCAGGGAAGTTGATATGCAGAATTGCTTTAAGCACACTCAAGCGGACCCTGGTCCAGTTTTCACCCTCATAGCATCTAGGGGTCAACAGTTTACCTCAAATGGTGGCAATATTGGCTAAGGGGTCAAAGGTTATCATAATTGGCCTCAGACTGGCAATTTGTGTTGTGATTTATATCACCAGATGACATAAAGCTTGTCAAGATATTTCAGATCTCACCTAGCTATCTCAGCCTATTAACAAATTTTAAAGTGATTTGCATAATTAGGAATTAGAAATTCTAAACTGTCAAATCCTTACCAGTGAATTAATTGGTTTAAATGCATTTGTCAACATGATGACAAATTCCTGGTACCTTCCTCCATATGTTGCTGCATTAGTCAATAAATAATCCTCTTCATTTCAGCATTCGCAACTTCATGAATATTAATATGTATAACTAACTGCACTATGAATATGCATCTTAATCACTAAACGTTCCATTTCTGGGGGTATTTTTTTTTGGTAAACTGAAACATAATTATTCATTTCAGTATTTATCAGAATTGAAATTCTTGAGACCTTCATGTACTATATGAAATATGAACAGTAAATTATTCACTGAAAAGTACTATACCAAAAAGTTATCAGAATCATTTTTAAGTTGCTTTTAGAAGAATGTCACGGCTTTCACCCATGATGTCACTTTGATAGGATGGAGGATGGGAAAGGAGGAGGGGGCACGGGGGAGGAGACTGTTGGTGAAGTTGCTACCTTTATATGAAAGATGACAATAATAATTTTCATTCAGCAAATTATAAGTTTTCCTTCTTTGGAGTGATATTATCAAACAGATCATTTTCAATATTTCATAAATATCTCATAATATCCTATATTCCACGGTATGCAGCGGTGGTGATGTAAAAAATCCTCCATTTAAATAAATCTTTTCCCTTTTTTTTTTTTTGGTCATATCAAAGTATAATATATGTTATTGTTTGACAAGCATAGCATGCAATGAATTTGTGCTAGAGTTTATATATATATTTCTACTGAAATGAATGTTTCGCAAAAAGAAAAATGTCTTTGTCTAAGTACTACAGAGAACAAATTAAATCTGAATTGCAAATGTGTACATTATCCGAGAGTCATAATTTAAAGATTTTCAATGCGATTCAAGACTGGCCCAAAATGGAAAAAAATCAATCGGATACTTTAATTGTACAAGTTCAAAACTGTCAATATTTTGACAAAAATAGTCACCTCATCAAGTTACCACAAAGTTACATGTCATTCCATTCAACAGACAGGCAGCATTGCAATGATCATAAATTCATTAGTAAGTATTTATTTTAGATCCTCCTGCAAGCAGGAACTCGCAAAGAAGCCATCATTGACTTATCAAAGCGGCAAGCTGACCGAAGTCTCATATTTAGCGTCTATGATTATGAATTGTCAATTGTCAACAACTCTGTAACTGGGCGACATACATTAATCTTGGAGTGACTCGAACTCGGGACCTTATGATTGAAAGGCACCGGCGTTAACCACTGAGCTAACACTACTAGAACTAACTAGAGCTAACACTTCATTAAATTAATAAAATGCTATACAAGGTGTTAATGTGAAAACTATTTTAGAACAGAAAAATCTTAAGATATTCTTGCCATACAGAAATCCCTCTCTTGTGTGAAACACAAGAGATGGTCAAATATATAGAAAACCTTTTTTATTCCTATGATTGTAGAGATCAAAGCATTTCTTGGGAAATGAAAACTATATATAATATCTCATTTAGAACCAAGGTGTAATTATTTTCATAATTCACTCATCAACCAGCTTTGATAATCTCATTTCCTACAACGGATGTTAGGTGTGACCAGGGCAGCGTCACACAGATGGACAAAGAAAAGTATGGAATCTAAACGTGTGGCCCCTGGTAGTCTTTAATCCCATTCCCCCCCCCCCCCCACGAACCTCTGTAATGATAGCAATTGATGTGGTCCCTTAAGAGCAAATTACCGACTCTCCTAGCATCTGCTACAAGCTAAATGATGTTTACTAACTTTCAATTGCAATGAAATTGGGCAATACAACTGCAGTCTTTTCAACAGTCAATTGTGATGGAATCAGTCCATTATGCTTCAGGTCAATAATCAACCCACCAGGTAGTATATAAATTGAGTGATTTGAGGTGTACGATTTTAATAGTGTAGGTCGCTGCTAGGCTAGAGGGAAATAAAACAAAAATGGAAAAAAAATCCAAGGAAGAACGTTTTTTGGATTCGGGTGTGTAGAACACTGGTTTTAAAGGGCTTATCATACAGGCATTACCACATCACAAGAGCCAGTGGTGAATATAAGGTGTACATCTCATTCTGGTCGACCCATTATGGAGGGTACAAGAAGAAAATTTATGGACATTCCATCCCTCCCCCAACCCCCTCCCAATGCCTGCATTTTCAAATCAGTTATACCAAAACTTTAATTAATTGCTCAATTCTTGGGAACTGAGAATTGGTTACTTTGGATTCACCAATGTGACAATTTGTCTTTATGGATTATTTCCCTAACCTTGTTCTCGAAACAAAGTAGTTCGTTACAGCTAATATTCTTGAACAACGGTAGAATGTTGGTGACACCAGCAAATTCCATAACAAATTGGCAGGTTTTGAGCTGTATTTTGATAAATTTATCAATTATTAATAAAGTATAAATTGCCTGTCAAACAACTCAAGGTTCCCAGTCTAAATCAATTAGCTGTAGTACCTGCAAAATCCGCCAAAGCAAGGCTGAATCGATGTCAAACATTAGAGTGGATTATGTTGCCTGTTCAGCATGCATACAATGTGAAACTGCAGTACACAACAGATTACAGCCTACACAGCTGCTACACATCCCCCTAAGTGCTCTATTTATTTTTGACACAGTGTCTAAACTTTTCCATTCGGCGTCGTAGGATCCTTTGTCCTCTCGCTGTCGTCTTGAGCCCCTGCTGATGGGGTGTCTTCCGCTGGAACCCTTCTCACATAACAGCAAGATGCCATCTCTTGCCACTTTTCTGGCATCAACATAATCAGGAATCCCAGAATGATGCAAGCAGTGCCACCAATCTTGTACGGCCCAAACGACTTGTCTCGGAAGACCAGGTCCACCACTGGATAGCAAAGATGGATAAGGAAAACTTTACTTGAAGAACACGGCTGGTATATATGGCACTTAACTGCTACAGTTAAAAACCCATGGAAACAAAACTATGTTGAAGTGTGTTTATACTAAGATGTTATGTTACAGATCCCTGAACCCATTGAAAGTGGGTCATATTAACCTGAAGTCCCCAAAGGCACCGTGTGATTTTGTTCCGGGGGGGGTGGGGAGGTGAAGGGTGTCAGATCCAGGTTTTCAGAGTGGGTGTGGGTGTACTGTGGTCCTTGAAGCAGATGGTGTCATGATGTATATTTAGATTAAAAGTAGGTCTTCATGCAAGATTGTATTAATAGCTATGTTTGATATTTTTGTGTGAGGTGGAAAAGGGGGTGTAACCCGCCCCACACCCCCCCCTCTCCAAGACACACATTCACCCTCCATGGATCTGCACTTGCAAGCTACACCTGACATACATAATTCTTCATTGCGTTAAATATACTTAACCGATTTACAAAAACCACCCCAAAAAACCAAAACATGAAACTTACCAGCATTTAGCGGAATTCCAACCACAGTTCCAAGAGCAATAAAAAGAGGAAAGGTAACAGCTATTCCAAAATTGACCAAGAAGTTGAAGACTGATGATGTAAAACAAGAAATAAATTCCATTGGCTCATTCGTACTTTGATATGCACTCCATCTCACACACATGTCCACAAACAAAAACAACATTACCATAAGTTCATCTCTACCAGTCCTAAAAGGTAATCTGGAATGATATCTACTGCCAATTTATTACTTTTAATCACAAATATTGACAGATGACCTTGATCTGTCATTCAATTATACCTTCAGTATACTGACCTTATACCTAAAGACATGACCATG
>KN885667.1:61164-72155 GCA_000934455.1 Apostichopus parvimensis | reverse complement strand
GAACTTTGCAAAAATTGCGGTATAGGCTCCAGTTTGCGTATGCTACAGTGTGTTAGGATAATAGTTTTTGTCCCCGAGGTAGAAAAGAAATCACGGATATTCCGCGAATTCGCGGAAAAAGCTCATGCCTGTATAAACTAGACTTCTAAACAGCTGTGAGTACAAACGAGTACAAACTCATGAGGGTGAGTACTAGAAGAGGGAAATATACTAGAATTAAATCAATGAGTACAGACTCCCTGCAAGTATGGGGTTAGGCATGTCACATTCACACAGGATCACCAACATTAGTACTAGTATCATCTCTCAGTCAAACACACATATGCCCTATCATCAGGCCACAGTCAATTATAAATTGACTTTCAATATTTTGTACAGCAAAAGCACATGTAACAACGACATGACGAGATGAGGGCAGTATTCAGAAATCGAAAATAGTGTATTCAATAATCAAATCTGTTTACAGTGTACTTGATGAAGTGAGGGTAATAGTTGATTTTGAGTTGCCAAGTGGAATAATTTCTCATGAATTTGGGAAAATCCTTCAAATTTAGGAAGAACTACATTATTTGGACTGCAAGGTGACTACAGAGTACAGCAGAATTTCTCACATCCAGAAAAGAAAAGAGCCAGCCATAAAACTCCAGTTATTAGCATCAAACTTAAATTAGATAAAGTTGTTTACTATTGGATGGCTACAGAAAATAGACGTCATATTCTATTCATTTGAAAATCAAACCAGATTCCATACTCAGGGATGAGCCTGGGGTTAAAAAAAAATCACGGAACTTTGCAAAAATTGCGGTATAGGCTCCAGTTTGCGTATGCTACAGTGTGTTAGGATAATAGTTTTTGTCCCCGAGGTAGAAAAGCAATCACGGATATTCCGCGAATTCGCGGAAAAAGCTCATGCCTGCATACTGTTTAACTAATATTCAGAGCATCTCTCGGATTTTCCTGATATCAATACTGGTATCAGATGTCAATTCTGCTGACTACAAGATGACTACAAGCTTACTACAGCAAAGATTTTATATTAGAATAGCATAGTTTTCATGTGACCGTGCACTCATCACTAACTTCAATTGGATACTGAATAACTTTGGATGACTACAGACTATAGATCAGCTTTGGTATTTCAGTTTATCAGCGATCGAAACAACTCCATAACGTTTCAAAACTGGATAATAGCAGAGTAAAAGAGCAGTATTCATAATTCATATTTCATATGAACATTGTAAATCGATTTGATACTGCGGACTACTGGATGACTGCTACACAAAGCACAGCCTTGATATTTTCAAATCAATCCACAGTGCAAGGCAACCCTTTCAGAAGAGCACTGCAGGCCGTGGACATTCTGTTGACTACCGGACGACTACAACACACGACACAACCTTGATGCTTGATGTTTTCAATAATCCAGGGTGCAGAGCACAGCTTTTGAGCGTCCCACAGAAGAGACCATTGGCAAACTGTTGACTACTGGGTGACCACGACGACACCACCAGCCCACAGACAGGGCTCTGTGTGACGGTGATAATACATAACCTGTCCGTATATATCACTCGTAGCCACTTTTAAATTGGCACTCCGCCCATGGGAGCCCTATCGTTTGTTCGTGTCAGCTTCGCTACACACTGAGGGACGCTGACGATAAGTGAAATAATTCATTTGACTACTTGAAGACGACCGTGTCTAGCATGGCACCGATACACTGTACGATGTTCGACGTCATCAGGACCTCCACGTGCTCCTGCAGATGGCGCTTTGGGTCCATCTTGCCCACGTTCTTGACCGCCAGCTGTTCCTTGGTCATCGTATCTTCTTCTTCCACAGCCTAAATTGGAAGACAAAAATTAAAAGAAAACACAATCGACTTGAGAGACTGCAAAATGCTGGGAGAATTCCCAATTTGTATAAACTCAGACCAATTTCAGTGTCTGGTGTAGTTCCTATTAGAGTTAGACAAATAGGACTACATATCGGTTTCTAGATCCCATGAAGTCCACTTCCATGCTCCATTAAGGTTTTATTTGTATTTTTTGTCATATAATGGGTACTACTTCATGATTCTCTCTTGAATTTTGTTTTATTCTTGCATATCTAGACATGGAAGATGCTGTATGATTTAAACTTTGTCTGAGAGACAAAATGTTTAATATTGAATGGAATTCTTTTATTATCTATAATTAATGTCCATTTTGTGGAAATCACTACTTAGGTGGGCACAGTGTGATCATTTCCCATGACATTCTGAGGAAAGCTTTATTACCTTAAATAGTAATCAGGGTATACTTTAGTGGTCAAATTTTGTTTAGCATTTTCGTATGCTCTTAATTTTTTTCTCTCATTTAAATACTATAGTTCCTGAGTAGAAAATTGCTTAACCTCTTCACACTTGTATATAGCAACATGACCATTTTGTACCACATTTTACTATGCAAATTGATGAATTAATCCCTAAATTTTTGACAAATGCTAAGCCTGCTTTCAAGCAAAACTTATAATTGGTTACTGACGTGGCAAAACTGAACAATTTACTGCAAAATGAGGCTGCGTTAGTAGCTTGTATTGGAGACCAAATGTTACCTATCCTGGACTTATAACTACCTTCTCAAAGGACAAGTGAAGGGGTGGGGGGGGAAGGGGGAGGGGGAGGGGAGATGCCAGGTGGCCGTTAATCCTCACCTTATTATAATTCTTCGCAAGTTTGAGCATAGTTTGTACAGTTGATTCGTTTACTTTGCAGTGTTCATTGTAATCCTTCAAGGTTAATCCGTCCATCCAGCTTTTCTTGTGCAGGTTCAAAAGCATCTTGAGAGAGAATAAGCATCAACAAAATTAATTAAACTAAACAAAAGACTAAAGCTATCTTGAGAGAGAGAGGATAAACATAGCATCAACGAAACAACTAAACTAAACAGAGACTACAGCTATCTTGAAAGAGGATACACATAGCATCAACGAAACAACGAAACTAAACAAACCTACATTCATGCAAAATCAAAATATTATTCGTAATGCAAGTTTGACAACAGATAATAATGGTGCACACACTCGCTGAGCACGTCTTTCTTCGCTTTGCCTGTTCAGCTTTCAAAGCAGCACTAGAACAGTTCAAAGGTCATGGCACAGTATATTCATCTCTGGTTCAAACAGTGCCCATTGCCATTTGCTCAATTCAAACAGTGCCCCTTTATCTCTTGTTAAATTCAAGAATTAATTCTTACCTTTTGTTCTAATTCATTCTTACTGTAATTAACTGCTATAGAGTAAGAATGCCTGTTCCATGCCCTTACATTTGAACTCAAGCAGTGCCCCTTACCGTTCAGTTCAAACAGCGCCCCTAATCTCTTCTCTACTTCAACAATTAATTCTTACCTTCTGTCCTATTTGATTCTTGTAATTAACTGCTATAGACTAAGAATGCTTGTTCCATGCCCTTACATTTGAACTCAAGCAGTGCCCCTTCCCGTTCAGTTCAAACAGTGCCCCTTATCTCTTCTTAAATTAAGAATTAATTCTTACCTTCTGTCCTATTCATTCTTACTGAAATGAACTGCTATAGAGTAAAAATGCCTGTTCCATGCCCCTTACACTTCAACTCAAACAGTGCCCCTTACCATTTTTTTCATTTCAAACAGCATCCCTTATATCTCTTGTCAAATTCAAGAATCGTTGTCTTACCTTTTGTTCTAGTTCATTCTTTCTGTAATTAATTGCTATAGAGTAATAGTGTCTATTCAGCCCATGAATCAATGCTTGGATGGAAGGCTTCTGTAAATGACCCAGATTTGAGGTGGTCTGCCTCGGTTCCTGACCGAGTACCATCGTGTTTGGGTTGATCAGCCGGAATGCATCTATAACAACCTGCGGTGAAAGAATAGAAAAAGAGACTGTTGCTGTTAAACTCCCTGTTGTATCTGTTGATTTATGATCATAGGATAACCTGATTATAAACAAAGGTTTGACTGCCAATCAAGTCAGTATGTCGTTTGTCATGACAGGCTAACGACTTTTCGTGAGATGGTGATATATATCGACATGCAAACAATTTGGACCACAGGTAACATTGTTAGCGTAGTGTGTCATTAACATCACAACATATATCACAACATTAGTTATCAACAATAAAACTTTGGGGCTTACAACACTTTTAAATGTACCTCTAGTCTTGGTCTCCTATGCATTAATATTGATATCAAGGCAGAGGTTATAGTCATTGAGCAGTGTAACAAATTAGGCTAAACCCAGGTAAACTGACCATTTCTCCACAAGAAGTATCCTACCCCTTACAAACTGGTGATTGTACAGAACTATAATTGCATTGAAATATACCAATGTTTACATTAATATTCCATGTGACTGCAATAGAATCCATAACCAGACTTTAGTGGTGAATAGTATTTTCATCGCAAGTATGTTAGAAACTGATACATAATTGTCACACAAAATCAAATTTCAATTGGAAATTGTCCTTTCTTAGAATGGTAAGAGAAGTATCCATTTACTGATAACTCTACGTGATGAAACACAGCAGCCCTTTTGAAGGAGAACCTATATAGGGAATAACTTATTGCACAGATTTTGTGTAGCAGTTTCGAACACTCTGTACTTTGCCTTTTATAAAATGCTATGGTTTCTATGTACATACAAAAACTGCTACCACTGCAGCTATGTAAAGCAATTGCTTAGTTTGCATAGCATTTTACGATGCAACATTGAATCAACTATTCCCTGCTGCAATACAGAAAATCTCCGTTAATACCGCACCTTTCCTTTCACACTCTGTATAGGGTCAACCACCACAGCCACCGCCCTATCTGATAACGCTTCAAAGCTCTGTTGGGTGTTGATGTCCACGCCCGAGAGCCAACAGCCGAACCCTGGATGGGAATGGTACCACCCGACTACCATCTCTGGTCTACCCGTCTGCCGAAGCATGTCCAACATCTTAGCTTGAAACACCGGATCGACAGCTTCTACACTCACTCCCTGAGAGAAGAAGAAAACGAATATTCATAAAGATGATATTGTGGCCCCGAACACCATTAGGCATAAATTATTTCTACGTTTAATCAATAGCCAATTTGCATATTTTGTGAATTGATAAAAGTTAAATACAAGTTGAAGGTTTGAGGTCTTGTAACAAGGTAATTTCCTTCTCACACAACTTTACAGCTCAGTAGACCCCCCGGGTCATTGCTAACATTTTACACCCAAACACCTGATTGTGTTCAATTCAAACAGCAGCTCCCAAGGCACAACAGAACACCAATCTACACATCCCTGCATCCCCTACAGCTACAGTCCAGTGCACACAACTATATTTACAAGTTACCTGTATTAAACTATTTCAGGTATTTTATCAAGGGTTACAAGCAAACAAAAAATGTGTCTTATATGTATATATTATTTTTTTTGTGGTAGGGAAAAAAAAAACAATTAAAAAACACATATTCTAGCAGACAATGATAATATGTCAAACTCACCGTTCCAGACTGAGGCATTGCAAACACATCAATGACCCTCACTGTATAATCATCAACAAACTCCCCCAGCATCAATCCCATAACCTCCATTGGTACACCAGCTCGCCCATGCTTTAGCATCTACCAAGAAACCAGAGAGAAAGACACAGGTTTTAATTAATGGAATACAGTTACCAATGATTTGCATTACCTTAATCTTGATAACATAAAACTGTTAGAAAACTGCCGATTCACTTAAAGAGCCTGTGTAAGAGAATGTGTAAAAGTAAGTTGGCTTGACGTTTCGTTCCTAGCAGGATCTTCTTCAGAGGCTACATGACAACTGATGCTAAAGGGCACTTTCATTTAGCCTCTGAAGAAGATCCTGCTAGGACCGGAACGTCAGGCCAACTTACTTTTACACATTACCTTAAACCTTGTCAAATCCGTCATACGATCGGCGAGTGAACCATATCGTTCCACATCACTCGAAGAATTAGGCCTAGAAACTCACGGTTTAAGTCACTTGCTAAGAAATGTGAGTGCTTACAGCCTCCATTGGCTTAACTCAAATTCTCACTGACATTTTCCTGAGTTACAACACATATTAGTGACTGTAAATGCTTACCGTAGCAGCCCAATATTAGTTGCTGATAACAAGTACTAGGCCTATGTTAAATGTGTAAATTACATTGACTTTTTGACTAATGATTGGTAACCAATTTATCATGTGTCTATGTTCCTGATGGCTACTGGCAGAAAAACATGCAAGTGCCTTTTCCTTTCTACTGGTAAATCGAGAAGTCCACTGACATTTAGCCAGCATATTTAAAGCTTCTTTACCTTCAGTAATGCCAGTGATGATATGTAAACCTGTTCTGCTGTATCGACGGCCGGAGCGTCCCCTGCTGTGGTACCCTGTCCAAGGCCGGGCATCCCTCTACCTAAGCTGAGTAACCTCTCCATGTTCAAAAGCTGATCGTCCTGAAAAAAAGCAAACAAAAATAATAATAACATGATCAGTTGGAATCACTGAGCATGTGTAATACCCATTAGTTACCTAAAATGGGCCTTAACTGTTTGGCAAAAAAGTTCCAGGTTACAGACTTTGGAATATGGGTTAACATTAAGGACTTAACCACTACGCTAGTACTGTACTTTAAGTAACAGTTGGATGCTATACAATTGTATCGAGACTGGGCTGGCCAAAATTTGGGACTTTCTGAAAGTTTCTTAAATTGCAAATTTACAATTTGACATTTTGGACACTTTTCTTCCACATCAAACCCATGATAATCAATGTAATTTATTCAAAACAGGATTCAAAGAATTGTTTCCTCAGTTTTGATCAATGCCAAAGTTGGATAATTTTTTACAAACAATCATCTTGACAGTTTCAGATAAATTTGCAAGGACTAATTGTATTTGCTGAACCCATCCATGCAAGTAGTACCTTTGTCTAGACATACAAAGTCTGTCTTAACATAGGTCCAACGTTACACAGTAACACTGTAGTATAGCCTATCGTCTGCAGTCTTCATAAGCATGATAAAGCAAAATCCGTTCCGCAGCCTAACGTGTTTCATGTGCGGTAACTTACTTAGCCTAGTCGTGATTGTCAGTCATGCGAAAGAGTGGACAACACTTGGTACCAAAATATAAGAGCAACTTAAAGAACATGAACAATTTATGAACTGATTTTGGTCAAATATTCAAACTTGTTCATCATTGATTCTAATTAACTTACCGAAGTTAAAGAAATACAAATGTACAGGAATTTACGATGAAGATTTAAATTCAGGTCCGAGAATTTGTATTCGCGACGTGCCGAACGAACATTAAGAAGTGGGTATCAGTGGGACTATGCAATATGCTAGATATATTGAAATTATCGGCTAACTATACCCTGGTAGATAAGTGTTCTTATATCATCAAAAGTGAATACTGCCATCTTTTTGATGAAGTTTATTTTCTAACCAACAACTTCAAACATATTTGCTGTAACAGAACTACAGAGGGGGTGCAAAAGAGAAAAGGGCGAGAAGGGGGATGTTGGTAATGGGGGGGGGGGGAGGGGGGATAGCGGTAGCATTAGAAAGGTTAGATAGCCTAAAATATTCACACCCTAATCATATTTCCAACTTCAGTTTCTAAGAAGTTCCGTTCCACAGAGTAGGCCTATTCAATTATACATGTGTCAGTCAGGAAGCTGATTTATAATAAAAATTTGGAACGATTCAAAAGTATAGCCATCTACTTTAATCTTCTTTGTTGCATTCAAATAAATTCGTCAGAATGAAAGGTTACAGCTATTAAACTCGTCGAAAAATATATATTTGAATATGTGGATATTTTCACATTTTGTGTCTTGTATGTGAATATTAGTATAGGATAAGGTGTCTGAATGTTATCTAGTAATATCGACGTCTTAGGTCGATTTTTTTGTCAAAGTTATGACTTCTTATGACAACTTTTCCACAAAAAAATGGTGTGTGGAAAATTTGACGCTTTTGAACATTTGATGCCGAATCCTTCACGTTATGTTTAAAAATTTCTACTTTTATCGAAATCGCAAGGCAAAAGGAAAATCGAAAATTTGAAGGATTACAAATTAAATAAAAACGGTAGATTGATCGTTTGATTGTATGGCACTCCGTTTGCTAATTAAAGGTTTCCGGCTGAACCAGAATTCACCATATGACCTATATATAGTTTAGAAACAAATGTGTTTGAGCTATTGTGTAGTTGAGTTAGCAGAGTTGTTGTGAATGTTTCTATTGGCGTTATGTCAGGTGAGATCGCAACTGAATAAGCTGTAAAGGTCAGTGAGTTGCTATCGTGTGAAAGAGAAAACTTCCAAGCGAGGAGACGAGTGTGCGAGGGAGCCGAGAGGGCGAGGGAGCCTGCACCCAACTCGTTATTCACCAACAATAACAATTGACAATATTGCCAGGAGTATTAAAGATGTATTTCGTCATGAGTTTTCGTTATCTGTCTACACCACCACTATCGTCACAACCTCCAGTCTGCTATCTTCATCAACTGCTACCATCTTCATTCGGCCATCTTCACCCATTGTAAGCAGTTTCAGTCGGTTGCCCCTAGTTCTGTGTCATTCGCCATTCCTCTCCGTCACGCCAGACGTCATCTGCGGCTTGAATAATAGGACGAAATCTGTTAGCTACCAACCAGACGTGCCCATTGGGGCCCGGGGGGGCACGGGCCCCCCCAAATTTTGTCAAAGGTGTCATAAAATTTTGTCATAATTTAAAAAAAAAAGTGTTTTCGAACAGTGTCACTGAATTTCTTGTAGGGCCTACGAGAAATCGGGCTTCTGTTGACTGCTTGGTCAATGGTTGTTGATATTCAGTCAAACGAAAGAGTTAAATAATTACTGGTTGATAACTAATGAACCAAATGTGCCATCAACGCTGCCATCGTTGAACAATATTATATATACGTAGTCCCAGAGTAAGTGCAACCCGTTACCTTTGCCAAAGTCAGTCAATTTTCCATGAAAAAATGGCAAATTTTTCTAAGCCTGTAACAAAGTTCGGAAAGTTAAGATAAATGTAGTGAACAGAGATTATGGGACTCCATGTGAACTTCTTGCAATCAGTTCGCTAAAAGGTCCACCAGGATAAATTTTCGTCATGATCTGATAGGTAGTTTCGAAAAAATGAATAATAATAATCATTTCAAATACAGTCACAATTAACCTGGAAAATAATCACTTCGTTATCGCACGTTTTACCTTAGGTTTTGCTACTTTCGCTTTTTCTGCCCATGTTTTCAAACGGCATAGCTCTTTCTTCACCCAGTCACCACTTCTCACGGGCATGGGCGGCGATCATGGATCAGCCAGCACAAAAATGTTTCGATTTCTTAAATTTTGGGCGCTTCTGGGAGACGAGGAAGTGGTAAACTGAGGAATAAATGGCGATCACTTCCTTCGAGAATATTTCCCAAAATAAAAAATTGCCGGAAATTTTTATCAATTTTAGGGGTGTTACTTACTGCCATAAGGCACGGCAAGTGCCGTTTCCTGCAATCTGAGGGGTCTGCCAGACGAAAAATTTTCTTGTACGCTGCGCGCCAACCCGTGGTGGCGCTCCGCTTAGATAGTCATCACCTGCTCACGGGCCCCCCCAAAATTTATTTTCGCACGACGCCCCTGTCAGTACCTCTACATCTGCTTCCAACCATGAATCGACCATTGGTGGTACGAGCACGAAATACGGCGTCCCATGCAGAAAGGAAGCACGCACTCTTTTGTTGCCATTGGTTACTGATACCACTTCAAGATTGTCGCTTTCCTTCAGTGGCTCGAATTCCAGCCTGCTGTCTTTATCAATTCTAAGTCAAGAGGAATACGTAGCACCATCTGTTGATAATGTCAGGGCATATGGCAGTCTTTACTCAGAAACCGAAGAAAACGAAGATCCATTTGAAGATGACTCCTACCACCTCGAACTACTGTTTCCATCATCCGATGATAGCCTCGGCTCTACGATCCAAGGGGACGACATTCCACCCAATAATGGAGCATACGCCATCGACTTACCATTGGGGTTTGATAACTTCTGCACTCTGTCGCCTCTCTCCAGTGACTGAGTTCCAGCCTGGTATCTCCCTCCGGTTATTCATCGCTTTTAACTCAAGAGGACTACGTGGATCCATTCGTCGATGATGTCTTTGCATCTAACAGGTCTAACACCCAGTCACAGGCAGACGAAAGCACCCCGTTTGAATTTGAGGCATCTTGGGACTCAGAGACCGATGAAGATGAAGTGTCCCATTACGGTAATCCTTACCACCTTGAACTACCATTTGCAAACTCGTTTGGTTGCGCTGAATTCTTAACGCAGGAGCATAACAATCCTCACCGCCATGAACCTCGCAGACTGGAGTTACCATTGGGTTTTGATACCATCTCAACCATCTCCAGCCTAAGCACTCCATCCAGTGACATAACCTCCAGCCTGGCATCCTCATCTACTGATTCATCGACCAGTAGTGAAGATGACGTCATCGATGACGTCAATGATGATGACATTATGAGCTCTGGCAGGTCTACCTATACCAGCCAACCGAGTACCCCTCTTTTTAATATTATATACCGGCTTTCGGCTCAACGACTGATGAAGATGAAGATCCATTTGACGACGACTCCTATCACCTGGAGTTACTGTTTCCAGCCGACGATGGTAGCCTTGACTCTGCAGTTATACAGGCTAATGACGTTCCAAACAGAAATAGAGCCTGCACCCTTGAGTTACCATCACTGGCAACTGACTACACCATCCGTCCTCTCCGACGTAGCCATGTCGTTGTAACCGTCAACTACAGTAACGATCTTCGCACCGAGATAACCGAACAACTAACCGGCACGGGAAGTCTTCCAAACGGTCTCCTGTATCCGAATCTCGAAGAAACCTTTTTTTGCCAAAATCTCTTTTTCAACTGAATCTTGCCTGCTGTGAATTATCTAAAATTTCTCAAATGTTCTTTTTTCTT
>KN885667.1:22937-57259 GCA_000934455.1 Apostichopus parvimensis | reverse complement strand
AAATCTGTAAATTTTTAGACCCTAAGACATCAAAATATTTAGTGCACGAATACACTATTAGGGGTCGGAAATAGCGATTTCCTGCGATCTGAGGGGTCTATTTTACTCAAATTTTTTTAGTACGCTCCGCGCCAACCGATGGTGGCGCTACGCTTAGATAGTGACTTCGATATCCGTCCCCCCCTAAAATAATTGGCTTCCGCCGCCACTGGCAACAAACAAACAAGAAAAAGGAAATTCACACAGAAAGTTTTTGCAAGAGCATATTATTGTATATAATAACATAGTCGACTCAGTTTCAAAGACACGATTACCAGTTGTCCTGTTTGAAAGTCAAGTTTGCTCAGTAAAAGTTTGTTGAATTAACTGTTATCAGTTGAATATATTAATCAGTGCAGAAGGTTTTAAAAACACACTATAAGAACTAGCCCATCGTGAAATTTCTGATGTAGAGTATTGGGTCGAGGAAGGCACTCTGTATAGCAAGAAGTTATCATCGGCATCTGGTCAAACAATTACAACCTGCAAGCTCTTCCGCACATATGCACACTATATACATACCTAGACCACATGCACTGATTTAACACTTGGCGACAATACGATCCGCCGGTTACACCTGTCAGCCATTGTCTGTTCGCCTTTATCACCAAGTGGGATCGGATTAACTTTCTAATCTGTCATTATTAAAGGCGGTTCTTTTGAAGAATGTTCTGGACTTAAATGTGATCAGAGAAACTTTGGAGTTTAATATCACTTTTGCAACTTTTGGAAGAAGTTTCGAATTATCAAAGTTTTCGTCGAAAATGGAGCAGTGAACCGGCACAGATTTTACCGATTAGCTCTTGACGAGATATCTCGAGAGGAGAGCATTTATCCTGGGGAAAGAGGATCGGATGAAAAGTGAGTTGGTTGGGTGCCGACCTATTGTAAGGATTGCTACTTGCTAGGTGTAGCTTAAGTTTTACAGCGTTTTATTATTATAATTGTTTTCTAAAATATGATACTTTATAGCCTAACTAGGCGGTCCAACTGTAGCCTGTTGGTGCTAGATCTAACTAAAATTATAGGCCCTTTGATTGAAATAATGTACGCCTAACGTAGTCCAAGGAGTAACATGAGGTCTATTGTGAAACAACAATCCAAACTTGCGATCCTACGAAAGAGCTGCCACTTTAAATCATGACATTAAAGACAGCCTAGTCTAATACCATGATTGCCAAGTCATTTGTAGAGCTCATCTTAATTAGGATAGCAAATAAAGAAATTAAGGCAAAGCACAGGCCCAACTTCAAGTTGATCCAAGACCTCTAAAGGCAATCTAAGAAAAGTTAGATTTCCATTTGTAGCTAGGTTTGTGTACCTTAACCTTAAGCCAATACATGGGTGTGGAACTTACCTGCTAAAGACAGGGCTAGACCCAAACACATTGTTAAATTGCCTTCATATTAGTTAAGGCCTAGAATATATAAGATTGCTGAAATGGTCAAATTGTTGGGTTGGGACGTGGTCATCCACATACTATTTACACAAGTGTGCAATTGTGGTCAGGGTTTGTGTGGTCAGTGACCTACAACTTGTAAAACTAGTACTTATTTACTTTAGCTCAAATAGCAGCTCCATGGTGTGGCATTTGCCTCTGTATAGAGACATAAGTCCAATAGTTTAGCCCCATATTCCGAGAGTATGGTTAGCCCAAATTTGTCCTGTGTTTTTTATCCACAGTAGTGGTCATTCTTGTAAAAATTACAGAAAGATGGTAGAAGCCCGACTTGGTTTTAAGTTTTCCAATCCTGTTCATATCATCAGTAAATAAACCAAGTAGTTCTAGGGCTGTAAATAAATCCTCTTTAAAAACCCTTTCACTGATCAATCTATTGTTCAAGGTGGGATTGTTGTTTAATATCTTGTGGTTTCATTCAGCTTACAGTTAATTCATGGACGCTTGTGGATTATATAAACTGTTCCTTGAAAGGATTTACAGCGCATCAATTGGACATGTTTATTTCACTGCTCAAGAGTCTCCAAGCTTCATTGATTTTGTTTTAAGGATTTTGTAAATCTGGATAAATTGTCCAACAAATAGTAAGCTCGACCTGAGCAGGCAGTGACTTACAAAACAACCCAATTGATGGTGTTTACAATCCAGATACTATAACATACATGTGTAACAGGAGCACAAACTATTGCATGGAAAGGTGTTCAGTAAAGTTGTACATAGGGGTAGGAGGCGGGGTCTGGGGGGGGGGGCTACAGCCCCAACCCAACTTTGTGAAAATTCGGGCAATATGCTGAGAATTTTTCGGGCACCTACTGAAAGAAAAATAATTTGCAATGTGTTTTTCAATGGTTAAACTTATATTATTATGATCATTATTATTGTAACGGCATCCCCAATAATTCTAACCAATATGGAAGGGTAATAACACGGAAAATGATTGCATGTTATTGGCATGTGATGTAATAACCGATTAAATCCTATATGATATGCACATTAACATGGCAAAAAATTTGCTTATATTTTTCGGGCAAGTCGTTTCAGCCCCCCAGATCAAATTAGGCTCCTACGACTATGAAGTTGTATTTGTGCCATAAATTTTTGCACCATTTTAAAATTGTTGAAAGACCTCCAAAGTTCAGTATCGTACAGAACTGTAATCTAATTTCGCAGTGGTTCCGATTCTCCAGAAGCTATGTTAAAATTTGGAGAATTTAATCAGAAAATAAGGTTTGAGGCAATTTTATAGTGCTTGTTGAAATTTGACCCTTAGCGATCTATGGTCCTTTCCATAACATTCATGGCCCTACCTGAATAAGTGGGGGGGGTGTGGGGGTTGGAGGGGAATTAAGAATTTGACCATCACCCCCCCCCCCCCCCCCCCACCCACCTTTGAAATCATGTCCACATAAAAGTTCTGTAAATTATTTAAATAATATAAATTATGTTGAAGCTAAAAAACTTGACTTTCCTGTTGTAATGTTCTTGTTGAATAAAATCCTTGAAATCTGATACATTTGGAATGGTTGCATAGCTGTCAAGATCTTCTGCAGTAATTATAATTTTATTGAAAAGCTACTTTTCCGTAGAAATAGAATACTTTAGAGTTGATTCTTATAAAGAAGGACATAAACATCTCGGAATATCATTCACTCGGCTGTTAATTGCATGATGCATTCATAAAATACCGAACAAAGTTGAAAAATGGATGGAATTCCATTACAAATTGCTCTTGATTTTATTTAGTCACAACGCTTGCAGAAAAGAGTTACAGTCGAGAAAGGAAAAAAGAAAAAGAAGAAAAGACAACAAAATAAAAATTAAGAAGGTAAGCCTGTCATATAGTTGTGATAAAACAAAGTTTTGTGGGAAAAGATCAAATTTTGAGAGAAAGAATTTAACAAAGTCTCTAATGTTCCAAATTGGATATAAAGAGTGCATGACTCTGTGTGTTTTTTTTGAGTTTTTTAAAAAGTATAAATATATATTGAAAACTATATAAGTTATTTATTAAATTGTACTTTGTGAATATCAAATAGTATAGAGTGGAATACAGGTAGATTAGAATGAAGGGGATGGCTTCTACAGTTATAAATATCCTTGGCAATTCATATACAATCATTCCATGCCGCTCATGTGACTTTTTTTTTCAAAATTTGTTGACTGTTGTCAATCTGGAAAATTTTATATGTAACTCAAATCTTTGAGAAAACTTCTTACTCTGTTCTTAGACATCTTAAACATGTAAAAATGATACCATGAATATATGCAAGTCCTATGAGCAATAAAATGGATGCAGAAAATGTTTTGCCCTTGTACGAAGAGGAACCCATGGACTTGGAGCAATATACATAAAGATATAATATACATAAAGATGAGAAAAGGTACATAGTAATTAGCTTAGTTAGCCAGAACCTTTGTAATCATGTACACGGTAGGTTACTGTAGTAATTAGCTTAGTTAGCCAGAACCTTTGTACAATGTACACCGTAGGTTACTGTAGTAATTGCTAAGTTAGTTAGAACCTTTGTACAATGTACACGGTAGGTTACTGCCCCATACAATGTCACCCAAACTTTTCAAATTTGATTGTTTTCTTAGGATCCCAGTTTAGTTTCAGGTTCAAGATTCCCCAAATATGGAGCCTGGATATATCGGGCTAGCTGCTTACAGCGTCACTTACAGTGTACAGTTTGAGTAAAAGAAATATAAGCCTAGCCTTCCAGAGCTGTACGTTTACCCATCTGTATATAGCGGACACTTTTGTGAAAACATTCCCCCCCCTAAACAAGAAGGGCTTAGTTCCTGTTTGAGGACACAATGGAAGTCGTCTGTCTCGCACTTGCTAACTTCCTGTGGCAGGATCTCGGCCAGTTGTTTTGACCTTGTTGAGAGTATGGTGGCGGTCGCATTAAAAGTATTAACTTATCACGTAACAGTTAGAATGATTCATACTGGCGGTATAGATCAATCTGAGACTAGGAAACCAAATTGTCAAACGATTGATTGTCAGAGCTCTCATTAAGTGTCAAGTAGTGGATCCATTCGATTAATGGAAGGCTCCCTCGGTGCGCAACGGTACGGTATCATCTCGTATCCCCCCAACCTATCTATATATATTGCTATCTGCTTTGTAAAAACGTATAGGCATGTTCCTGTTTAGCTACACTGTTCACCCCATTCCCGTTAAAGGGTGTGAAGCCTCGCGCACAAAGAAATGTCTCATGCCGGTAATCTGACATAGTTTCGAATGAGGTGTAACAGAAGTGTTAGACACCACCATCGATCCCAGAAAATACACACACAGCTTGCTACCGTCGTTAATTAGACACTAGTGTACAGTCAGTACATACAGCTACGGTCAATACCCACAACACAGTGTACATATAGCAGCGATGGACATCTCAGCAAGTTGTTATGGAACTCCCTGATCTCAGGTCCAGATAATAGATAAAAAGGTATCACGTTTCACTACTGTCTGCATTTTGAAGCAACAAGAAGAAAACTTCACATGCAAGCGACGGAAAGTTTAACTTTTTCAGAGCTCGGCACCCGGTTTGGGACGAGTCTTCAATGCCTTTAAGCTACAGTGCTCACCCTATCGCCCCATATATGCCCATTTATGATGCATGGGGGACAATATTACAAGACGATACAATCTGTAAATGGTTTCAATATAGATGACAATGTTGGTACAACATGCTATATGGTGCGTCAAGATATTGAAATACCGAGATTTCAAACTTTCTGTGGTACGATTAATCATGCGTGTGAAGGGTTTGAATGACCAATAAGAATCATGCTGGGCTATATATATAGCCCTATGATTTGCATTGAGGGCGCCTGTGTTATCTGTTGTATGTGTAGTAATAGCGATCCTCCCTTCCTACAATTGGTCCCATACTTCACGCGCATTTGAGCGACGCAAACTAGGTCAATTTCTTTCATGGTGACCGGCTGTTGCCACTAGATGATGCCTTGTTGTGTCGAATTGACAAAGTACATACTAGTCCTACAGTAGATGTAAGCCTGTATACCAGGACTGTCGGTTGCAAGAGAGATAAAACAGCAAACATTTCCGAAGATGCATTTATTCCATAAATTAGATCTTTTTTAATCGTGTAGTGTTGTATTGAGTTGTATCGTGTCATATATTCTACATAGTGTGTCAAACGACACTTTAGAAATAACAAAGTCAATTTCTGCTCAGTATCATTCAAGATAGAAGGTTGATTTGGATGGATATAGTGTTCTGTGAGCTCACTCTAAGCTTGGCCTCGATCCAATACACAGAAATGTGTACAGACTTCGAAAATCTCTCAAATATATCAGTAACAAATATCTGAACAATATATTATGAAGAAAAACTACAGTAGTTAGGGAATTCTGGAACATTTTCACGCTCCAAAAGTTTGCTACCTGTACCTTGCAACTTCACGGGGAAATTTCCATCTTAATCGCTGTTTTACTTTCAGAAATTTGAACTTTCCTGGCTACAGTGTAGCTTGCTAATGATAGCGTCTCTGTAGCCCCCGAAACGAAGTGCCGCGATGACATCACAGTTGCTCATCGTTCCACGCTGTTCAAAATATATTAGATTAAGTTGGTGCAAGGTTCAAAATATCACTTCTCCTGCATCATTTATGAATGTAAAATCCCCGAACTGCTGTAGGACTGTGGCGATGAAAAAATTATGGATTTTTTTTTTTTTTCATATACCCAATACACTGCCACTAAAAAGTTCCTTTAAGTTAATTGATCTTTTGCTAGCGCTCAGGTATTTTCCTGTACGATCGAATTAATTTTTTTTCTTTTTTCGAAGCCATTAACAGTGACTGGTTTTCTTAGCGGTTAGGACAATTATTCCCACAATAGGAAGGATTCGCCACAAAATAGGAAATTGTTCGGGGGTTGAATGATCTGCAGATGTTTGGCCATCTAAGACTGCTATAGTAGGTGTGGGAAAATGACTGATAATCCAATTATTTTTTTATATTTTTTAAAGTATTTTATGTATTCATTAGTTGCAGAACACTATTTTGGAAATTTCATGGAAGAAGGGATATAGAGGATATTTGGTCTTATTAAGGATACCACCATTATGTATTTATGACTAACGTTGTTCAAAACTTTAAGCTTTTTGCAGGCGTAAGATAAGTTTTGCACCGAAACCATGGTTACATTAGACACTGCAGGGGCATAATTTATCCGGTATCGTATAGCGAAAATGCTATGCAAAATTGGCAAATATGTATACTGTATGTATAATTGCAAAAGTGTAGTGCTCAGGTTTTCTTTTAACACAGGAACCATAGTCCATTTAAATTGGATGTAAATTAACAAAATTGTCAAATTCCCTAAAAAATACAAATGTGATGGTACTGTATAGAGGAACCAGAATAAGCATTTAAGCTTTTCTAGTCTGGTCCATTCCCCCCCTCCCCACGCCCCAAAAAATAATATGATTTTGGAAGAAGTTAAACTTAAGATAAAACCTAAATTCATGCCAATTTTGACTACAGTAAACATACATGTGAGTCAACTTTGAGAGATGTCCAAACTCATATAGTACGCATATTTTGCACACTAAATGATTCCCTGTTAAATATATACATACAGTACATACATACACCCATGCACACATACGCACATACACATCAACACAAAATTTATAAGCCATATAAGGAGAACATTGTACTATTCCAAACAAGGTTACTGTACAGCAGGTGTTAGATAGGTTATGTAGCTAGTAACCATGGTAACAGTTGTCATACATTATGTTTGCAGGATCATGAAAAGAGACAAATTCTAACCGCAAAATCAAGATTACAGAAAGAAAAAAGAAAGGAAATAAATGCACTTATTATATTTCCATTTCCACACATTTTCTGGTTTTAAAATAATCCTCAAGAAAGCCTCCACCCCCGCCCCTTCTCCCCCCCCCCCATGCACCCCTTTGTGACTTCACTGTTCATCACCAAGAATGACAATGGATGCATTCTGTTTAAAAACAATATGTATTGTATGTCATCAAGAGTAGACAAAAGTAATGTGAATGAATTTAATCATCGCTGTGAGAATTATTGGTGGAATGAATTGGGACTTAGTCCCATGCCTCCCCAGCCCCCCTCCCCCACTCCCTGCCCCCTTCTGGTTCTTGGAATCTACAAGTGCTGCAGTTTCATCAATAATGTTCAGGCTCTACAGAATGCAGATCAACTAACCAACCGATCAAACCTGGAATAATGTTTTCTTTCAGTTCAAACTGACAATTCTCACTGGTTCCATAATTCGTGTCATCTCGACTCCCAGTTTTATAACTACCTGTACACTACAGTTTAACTGCATCGTGCATCTGCTTTAACTTCACAGATTAAATTCCCTGGTTTACTATTTCTACCTTTAGACTATATTTGGAATCCCTCCCCCTGTTTAGTAATAATATATGTTTATTTAAGTACAAATTTTTATAATTCCCATCACTGCAAGGGGAGTCATATTTTACCATGGGTGGTTGTTGGATATTGTTCAGTTATAATATATACCCTCCTATGGTAGCACTTAACACTAACCCATGCTGTGTCTGTTAGAGCTGCCTGTGGTGAACTGGTGACCTTTTAATGGGAGGTCATTCTAATTTTACAGGATAAATGGCACTCTCTCTGCCCCTGCTTGTCAAGTGCTAATAATTTCTGTCAGACATGTATATATAGATCTTGGCTGGAGGGTAAGAGTGTGAGGAGTTATTTCAATGTGCCAAGATAAATCACCCTTACTGTCCCAATATATAGATAGCTCTTGGAGGGCAAGAGTGTGAGGACGTTATTTTAATGGGCCAATATATATCACCCTTACTGTCCCAATATACAGACCGCTCTCAGAGGGCAAGAGTGTTGTGAGGATGTAATTCCAGCATGCCAAGATATATCACCCTTACTGTCCCAATATACAGATATAGCTCTTGTAGTTTTGCTGTTCCAGAATGTAGAATATGTAGGCCTAAATGTAAAGAAATGTCTGAACTAGTTTAAGTTCCTGTCAATCATGTGAGCTTTTACATTTCATTCTGGGAAACAACTGGTGTGTATTACTTAGGACAAATTCCAGCATGCAAGAGATCTGAGTATCAAACCTAAATTGTAACTATACCTGCAGAAATTAAAACTGACACAGGTGATCCTGGGAGTAATTTATCCGGTGTCGCATTTTGCAAAATGCTACGCAGAAATAAGCCAATTGCTACACAGATGCAGATATGTATCATTTATTGGGTACAAAGATGTAGGACTATTTTCAATATTTTATGAGCTACAGACAATTCATAATCATGCAAAAACGCTAGGCCTTCCCAAAAATGCTATCTCTCGGGTATATTATTTTGATGCGGCGAACTTAAAAGATGCACAATTCACACATGCACAACTTGTTCAACCATCTATTTCTTACGTCCATTTTGTCATGGGAGTGGGGTTCATAATTTATCCAAAAATGTTGTGGCACATCGAAAAATTTGATCAAATTAATTTTAACATAATTACTGTACTTTCAGGTATTTTGCAGCTGATTCTTAGTTGGATGCAATGACAGTGACCAGGATTCAATCCAACATGGTGTTAAAGTGGATGGTGCTAATGGTGTTGATGGTGCATGGTGTGATTGGGGCACCATCCACTCAAGTTGATGAAGGTAAAATATGATAAATTTATTTATTATATATAAATATATTTAAAAGAGATAATGTACAGACACACAGGACACACACACATGTTTGTATTACATTCCAACCGAGGACCCCATTGTATTTTCCATTGTTCAAATCCACATACTGTACCCTAACCTTAACAATACCCCATACAATAGAATTCTTCCGAGGATGTGGTGATTCTTTAGAAATCACAACCGAGGACCTGGAATTCTTTTGTTCAAGTCCTCAGTCAGATAGAAAAACAAACACACATAATTTAGTCAATAATATAGTTCTGAGACTGTAAACATACAGTACTTGTCAATAGTTGGTTTATCTTGCTAAATGTGGTTGAATGACTTCAAACGTAATGTACACATGCTGTTAATTTAATGTTGAATGTAGGTCAATGTACATGATGTGGTTGAGGATGTTTGTAGATATATATGACAGTGACCTTTGACATGGATAGATTTGAGGAAATTGAGGTTAATTGCATTGGGAAGGGAAAATGAAAACAGAGCCAGTTTATCTGTTGATTTGAAAATGTTGTTTGGCAGATCCAAGATTGATGGGAACAGGGAGGAGAAGATTTAGATGGATACTGTATGTGGATGCCTCTTTATATGGAGTGTAGTATGACATCTTAAAGGCATTCAAGACTCGCCCCAAACCGCGTGCCGCCCTGTGAAAAAGTTAACTTTCCGTTGCTTGCAGGTGAAGTTTTTCTCTTGTCGCTACAAAATGCAGACAGTAATGAAACGTGATACTTTGTTATCTATAGCTGGACCTGAGATGTCCATCGCTGTATCGTTTGTACACTGTGATGTGGGTATTGACCGCAGCTGTATGTACTGACTGTACACTAGTGTCTAATTACCGACCGGTAGCAAGCTGTGTGTGTATTTTCTGGGATAGATGGTGGTGTCTAACACTTCTGTTACACCTCATTCGAAACTAGGTCAGATTACCAGCATTAGACGTTTCTTTTTGCGGGAGTCTTCACACTCTTTAAAGGGAACACAAATGTATCCAACCAACATCTTTGGTTGATATGACTAAGATCATTGTAAAGAACAGCTATGAAAAAGATGTTGTTCCGTTTGGGAGATATCCTAAAATTTGAAAAAAAATCCTTAGATTTAAAAGTCACGTCTGGGATCGGTGTCAGGAGGGTAATTATCTTATGATTCAGCATAAATTTGCAAAACCCCTTCTCCAGTTAATAACAGAAAATAAATATTGTAATAAAATAAAAAAAACAAATATATCAAGTTGAATCTGTACATGTTGCTCAATGATGTCATACTGTATTTAGACTTGACCAAGTCTCTGGCCGTTGTGTGCGAAGAAACATTGAAATTGAATAAGATGTTTCATTAAATAGCTCTGCGTGGGGAAATTGTGCATGACGGTTAAAAATATCTTTATCAACTACCCAATATATAAATGGTAATGGTGAGGCTTGTGGCTCCTTTAATGGTCATAACCAAGGCGACCAAACCACTGAGTCAGAGGGTTCAAGGTATCCTGAGAGTTCAACTGACTATGAAACAGATAACTTATTAGTATACATGTTTCCCTGCACTGTATATCTTTAAACCATTTATTTGATAGGGAAGCTCACCTAGCCACCATTATTGATCTCCATGACAACCTCCTCCCCCTTCAGCTGGGAAGGATTAATCACCCCTAAAGATGGCAGGTTAAATGACAAAACAAATTTGCTTTGAACCTTTTGTAGTAGGTCTAGCCCTGCCCATCCTTTAGAATAACAATATTAATAAGTTGTTCCACATGTGAGGGCAGTCAGTGGTGATTGATCTTGGCTTTAAGGTGACGGAGGAGGCACGTTCAGAACCGTGTGGAGAGGATAAATAGGGATTAATTTTTAGGACACATCGTTCCTGACTTCAAGCATTAAGTCAGCTATACTTACTGTTATACTTGCATGGAAGTATATTTCCATGGTTCAATATAAAGTGTACAAGATAGGCAAGATTCGAGAACACACCTTTCAAGTTGGTTTATACTGTATATGCTAAATTTAAATTTAAAATTTGATAACAGAACTATGGCGATACTTTTTTTTCTTTAGTGTTTGTGTGGTAATGTGTTTTAACTTTGCATATTATCGATCGAATTAAGAAATGATAGTTCCAGAAGTATTGAGAAAGATTGAAATTGGTGATTAGGGCTTGGGGGGGGGGGGGGATGGGGCGGGTAAGGAGGTGTTACCATAGCATAGGAAGGATGGGTAAGTCTGTAAGTCACAAAGGACTACTTAGAGGGCAAAGGGTCTGAGGAAAGGTACCATATCAAGATCATAAGAAGGAGAAGTATAGGTTGCGAAGAGGATTCAGAAGGGAGGGGAAGGGGAGGGGGATGGGAAGGGTAAGGGGGAGGGGAAGGGGAAGGGGAAGGGGAGGGGGAAATAATTGGGAAAATTAGGGTCATGAATGATGTATGTAAAAAGAATTGATCAGTTGCAGCTGAGCCGAAGGGGAGGTGAAGGGGGAGGGGAAGGGGATTGGGAGGGGCAATAATTGTGAAAATTAAGGTCATGAATGATGTATGTAAAAAGAATTGATCAGTTGCAGCTGCGCTGAAACTACTTTGGAAATTGTAAAGCTTTTGGCAGTTTTAGGAGGTCAAAAATTGCTTTACAAAGTCAACAAAAATATAACGTTGAGGGGTTGATCTTTTATATCTGAATTGTTAAAGGTGATATTTTTTTAATTATGGGTTTTTATTTTCAGTTCATGACCTCATCAGTCGATTTAAGCAGACAGCAGTCAGTTTTCAGGGCGTCTTGAGAGAGACAGACCGGGAGACCAACGAGACAATATGGCGGGTGCGACCGAAGATGCCGCCGTTAAGCAAAACTATATTATCTCTCGGCAGACTGCGATCGCAGACCAGCGACGGATTCTCGTTGTTCGTCGTCGGAAGACAAGTGTCGTCGAGTTCGGGGACGCTGTTGACCTTCTCCTCCGGTCAGACCGTCCTTCTCAGCGTGACGTCTCTATCGCAGTCGAGACAGCTGAAGGTCAGATATATGGACACTGAGGGCGCTGTGCAGATAGCAATATTCCGTACCCCGTTTGTGAACAACGAGCTGGTGAAAGTACTGTTGGTGATGGAACCGACTCGAATGTCGTTATTCACCGGCTGCGACGACGTACAGGAAGTAACGTTAGAAGAAGAGGCAAACCTTGACCTCCCAGAGAACACGATTTTACACGTTTTACAAACGGCGAAAGCCAAAAATAAATTCAACGTAAGTATTTTAAACCTCATTTAGTTTGATACAGTGATGATGATAAGAATAGATTTATAGTAAATGTTTGAAACGGGTCATCCATGTCATGTGAAATCATGACATCTGAGTTTGATCTGATATTGTGCAAAAAGTTATAATCTCTTCATCAATATATATAACAGTGAAAAAGGGATCTTCAAAATTATAGTATTGCTGTTATTTTTTATCGTTGCCAAAAGTTTTCAACCAGTTGAAGTAAATTGTAAGTTGGAAATCATGAATAATGAGGGGTTGTTTTTTTTTTTTTTTTTTTTTGGGTGGTGTATGTGGGATATTTTAACTGGTTAAAAGATCAGTTGTGAATTGGTAATCATCAAAGGTAATGGATTGGTGTTTATCAATTGTGTGCAGTATTTTAAACTAGTAACGGTAATCACAACAGTATGGAGATTGTGTTTACATTTTCATCGTTATGATATACAACAAAGAAAAGGGAATCTTCAAAGCTATATTGCTGTTATATTTTAAGTTTTTTTCGTAATTAAATCCGCAACTAGTTTATATGAAGTTTGGCCGGAATTCATTTTTCTAAAGAAGGTATTTTATACTTCATTTGATAAATTATACTTTTTTCTCTTTTGCTTATTGTTCGGTAGGGTTGGATTCACACATTAGAACTTCATACCTCTGTTCTTCAAAGACCTCCGTGGAACTGTGCACCAACAGGTAAGAGGCAAAGCTATACCCTGGAACAAAACTCTTTGGAGTCAGTGGCGGAGCTAGGGGTATTGGTCAGGGGGGTTGAGAATGGTCTGTAGGGGCTCTTTCAACACTTTCTAAGCGGAGCGCCACCACAGGTTGGCGCGGAGCGTACGGAAATTTTTTGAGTAAAGATATTCCCTAGATCGCCGGAAATTGCCCTTTCCAGGCCTTGCTAATTTGCAGATAAACGAAGAATAAATAGGTGTCATCGCCAACAAAATGTGACAAATGTCAATAGGTAGATGAGAGCGCAATAAAATAGTCAATAATTGCGAATAAGTAAAAAGTGGTAAAAAGCTGCAAAGGGCGTCAGCAGTCCATTTGAGTCCGTCAGGGGGGGGCATCCTGCCCCCCCTGACTGTATGGACGCTCCGCCACTGTATTGAGTATTGCCTGATTTTCTTTGTTCCTTTACCAGTGTACCCCTCTCCACAAGATCATAGCGCCCTCCATGTCGATGCTGTACTTAAACCTCAAAACCTCCAAAACTCTTATAAGTGCTGACCGTTTGGGAAATAGCCCACCCACTAAAAAAATTCCGATATATTCACACACCAAAAGCATCACTATATGTAACATTTAGACAACGCATAATGTTTTTCCATGTTTCTCAATCCTCAACTGCCTCCTAGGGATTCTACCCAGGCTACGTCCCTGAAGTAGCTTTATTTAGGTTTTTATGTTTCTGATAAAGTGAATGTGCCCAGATACCCAATAGTGCTTGTTAAATGTACTTATGATACCATATATGTGCATGTTGTAGACATCTGTAGACCAAGATGATTTTATTCTTGTTGCAAAGTTTAAGAATGTTGCTGTTTTTGGTTCAAGTTACACCCAGATGTTCTAAACCTGGCTGTGAGTCTGCCCCTGTGTCCCCACCAGGGCTTTACCCCGAACCCCCTCAGGGGCCCCAAGATGGGCCCCTGAAACCCACCTGATAAAGGCTTTGGGCCAAGGCCATACCCGCACACTCCTTCAGTTTTTATCCATGTTCAGTCATTTCATGTCCCTCCCACTTTTCAATCGGGATTTACCCCCCTCCCCCCTCCCCCCTCCCTCCTTCTGATATAGTGCCTTCCTTCTTGTTGTACAACCCAGATTTGTAAATTAGAGCTTTTGGGGAAAAAATTTGCTTTTCTATAAATCACTAAACAGATCTGGACCGTACAGTGGTGGTACTAGAATCTCATCGTAGATACGCGAAGTCCATTTGCACCCGATTCCACCAAAGTTTATCAAATCTCTTCCATCGAAGAAAATCAAATCAACACGGATTTGTTTACATTGTTTTTTTTTTTTTTTGCTTCATTTTTCAGTAGAAGAACAAGCTGTAAATGCTGAGGGCGGAGATGTACAAAATGACGAGCCTGTCTCGAGGAATTTTCAACATTCAAGGGGTAAGTCCGATAATTTGGCTTCTCAGTTTAAGCTCTGTGGGTAGCATATATTGTTTCATTATTAATTGCAATCAGTAGGGGAAAATGTGGCAACATTGCTGAGGTTTGAAGGAGTAGAAGGCAGATAGATGGCAGTCTTTGTATTTAATGATTAGATATGTACAACTTTACATAATATGTTCTGGGAAATTATGCCAAACTTACAAACGGAAAGTGTGTTTTTGAATCAAGGACCGATGCCTTTTAGTGACCGTGCCCTGTGTTGTTAGTCTATAAACTGACTCCACCTTCTAAAAGTGGACACAGTGATGATATCTGAAAGAGTAATAAAGGAGAGGAATGGTTGTCTTTGTTTCAATGATTAGTTATGTACAGCTTTACATGATATGTTTGAAAATTGTGCTAAAATCACAAACAGAAAGAGTATTTTTTATCCAGTTCTTCTAAACTGGGGAAAAGTCTACCTTTTAGTGACAGTGTCCTGTAATGTTAGTCTAACCGATTCCTCCCCATCAAAGTGGGGTATATTGAGATGCAAACTGGGATGAGGTTGGAGGTGGGGGTGGGGGTGGGGTGGCAGAGGGGGAGGGGTATTGTGGAGAGCCACTGCATGACATTGTCATGTCTCATTTGTATAACTTAATTTTCAGATTAGCTTCATTTACATTGTTTATGTTAATTAGTGAGGTACTTAAACTGAATGTTCCATACTGGTTGTAGCCAGTGCATTCTGCTGATAGGCTGATGGCATAAAACTAAAACAGTATTGATATTCTGTGACATTTTGCTACTCTTGCATTTTATCTCATTTACATACTTATTATGGTAGCATCGTCCTCTGGTGGCAGCGGTGGGAGTGGTGGTGGCAGCAGTGGGAGTTCTGATAGGCTGACGCATAAAACTAAAACAGTATTGATATTCTGCGGCATTGCTACTCTTGCATTTTATCTCATTTACATAATTATTATGGTAGCATCGTCCTCTGGTGGCAGCGGTGGGACTGGTGGTGGCAGCAGTGGGAGTTCATCCAGGAGCAGCACGGTCTTCAGTTCATCCCACAGGGTGTCCGGAGGATCGACTCGCGTCTCTTCGTCCAGCGCATCTCAAACCTCTGGATCCGTGTGCGAGACAGAGACCTACCTCTTAGAGAATTCTGTCCTAGAGCTAACAAGAATGTTAGATGCTGCCAAAGAAGAGGTTTGTAGGAGCTAAGATAAATAAGAGGGAGGGATGGAGATTAATAGGAGGCTGTAGGAGGAGGGGAGGAGGAGGGGAGGAGGAGGAGGAGGAGGACTTTGTAGGAACTTACTTTACATGTCTTTGTATGTATTGGTTAGATGCTGCCAGAGAAGAGAGGGTTGGTGAAAGCGATCTTATAATTTTAATTAAGTCTCTCTGTCTCTCTGACTCTCTGTCAGAGATCTCATCTGGACCACTCTTTTTCTCTGTCTAGAGATATTATCTAGTTAATCATTTCCCTTTCTCTGTGATCTTATGATTTTTAAGTAAGTCCCTCTCTGACTCTCCCTCTCAGAGATCTCATCTAGACCACCCTTTCTCTCTGTCAGAGATCTTTATCTAGACCACCTTTTCTCTCTGTCGATGCTTTCATGTAGTGTCATCCTTCTCTCCGTAGAACGCCGGTTTGCAGAGCCAGCTCGGTCTCCTGGAAACCTGCGAATGTAAGGTGCAAGCTTGTATCTACAATGGTAAAGTCTACGAGAACAACCAGCAATGGTATGCAGACCCGTGCACGGTCTGTCAATGCCAGGTAATTAAAACATAATTAAAACAAATAATCATACATATTCTCTGTCAATGCCAGGTAATTAAAACATAATTAAAATAAATAATCATACATATTCTCTGTTTCTTAATAACTTACCGACATAATTTGTATACGAGGCCCAACAAAAATAGTGAGAAATGTAGATTTCCAGTTGTTAAGATACTCACAGAAATATTAAGAACTATTTTTTAAGAACTTTATTAAGAAAGTTCTCAGTTTTGGTTGACCTGATCTGTTGGGAATGAAATATCTCTCGTGATTTCAGAGTTTCAGTAACTGTGAGTTTGTTTCCTTTTCTACATTTCCGAAAAAGGTTAGCAGCTTAAAAACCTTACCTTAAAGTAGTCCACATATATCCTAAAAATTCTCCTCACAGTTGATAAATTTTTCGCTGTTTTCTTTTCGTTTTTAGGAGGGATCTACTTTATGTTCCATGTTGAACGTTGCAGAGTGCAATGAACCATGTGCCTTATCCCCCTGTTTGAATGGCGGTACCTGCTTGGGTAACCCCGGTTACCAGAACTTCACCTGTCTGTGCCCACCGTCTTGCAGTGGCAGCCGGTGCCAACACATGATCAACGTCTGCGCGATCGGGTCCGAGTACGGCGAATGCAGCGACCGGCTCCTGCGATATTATTACGATCACTTCCTCCAGAGATGCGTGGAGTTTGTTTACTCAGGTATAATAATAATAATAATAATAAATGCAAATTTATGTAGCGCCAATATCGAGAGAAAAACCAATGCTCAGTGGCGCTAGTGCTCAGGGAAGGCAGGCAAAAATAGATAAGTTTTGAGTCTGTTTTTGAAAATGTTAACTTTAGGTGCCGACTTGATGTGCAGTGGAAGTGAGTTCCAAAGAGTTGGAGCGGCATTAGAAAACGATTGTTGACCAAATGACTTGAGCTTCCACTTAGGTACATGGAGCAGTAGCTGATTTGAGGATCGGAGAGAGCGGTCGGTGGTCTTCCGACTGATCCTGCCACTCATGTATTCTGGTGCTAATCCACGCAGGGCTTTAGATGTGAGCAGGATGATCTTGAAGTTTATCCTGTAGGAAACAGGTAACCAGTACAGTTGCCGAAGAATAGGAGTGATGTGGTCGAACTTCTTTGAGCGTGGGATGATTCTGGCTGCTGTATAGTACTTATCGGGTTTGCAAGTTTTAGATGTTCCGTTTTAAAAAAAACTGCGCATGAACAATGGAATACTTTTAAGTGAAATTTATATCAACAAATTGAAAAGGATTTGAATCAGTGACCTCAGAATAATAATCTACAAACTTAGTTATCTAGTCCTTAGTGGGTTTAGATCTCTGTATATATCTCATTTCTTTCTGATGGGTGATAGCGTAAAGCCACAGTACCATGCATATGGTGAAACCACAAATCACGCACCAAATTTGTTCCATGGCAACCAGAAAGCAGTGGGGAAGAGATTTCTAAAGAAATTATGCTTTTTATTTTATTACCGAAGTAATATTTCTCTGCCCTTTTCAGATATAAAAAAGCATTTCAGTGAAATTTATGTAAAGACATTGAATAGGATTTGAATCAGTCACCTCAGAATAATAGACACTGTGCTCTAGATACCAACTTAGCTATCCAGTCCACAGTGGGTTGAAATCTGTGTATATATGCCCTACTCAGGATAACAGTTAGAAGGCACTGCACCATGTGTATGGTGTAACCATCAAGCAAACACCAAATTCATTCCATAGAAACCCATAAGCTGTGTGGCAGAAAAATTCCCAAGAAAATCAGCTTTTTATGTATTTGCTCTTTTCAGATCTATACAAAACTGAAATTTCTGTAATTAATATTGGTAACTTTATTTAACTTTATTTAAAGGTATTGTTTTCTGTGGCTCGTCAGTTTTATTACGCCGTGTCTTATGTCAAAGGTCAAGAATGTTGAAACCAAAGATCAACGTACTCAAAGTTGATAGAAGTTTGTAAAAGTATTGTCTTGGCAGTTAAAAGGCCTCCACATATAATCTCCAACATGAATGAGTTGTTGAAATCGAATTTCCATCGACTCTGGGAGTGAAAATTGTCTGTAAAATTTGTTGCGAAGTTTGAACAAAAAGTGACTATTAGGTGACTCTCTAGTATATAAATGGAGGCAATGCAAAATGACCTCTTAATAATTATTAGTAGTGTCCATTTGTGTTTTGTGAGTCGGTTGCGACAATTTTTGTTACAAATCTTAAATTCCTGATATTCCGTGCTGAGCTGTTTTCTTCTTTTTTAACTGTTCATAGTTCTTTATAAATTTCAAAATTTGGATTATTTCTTTCCAGGATGCGGTGGTAACGGTAACAACTTTTTGTCCTATCAGGCCTGCCAAGACCAGTGCCTCGTAGGATCTTGCTGCTACAGGACATACCAGCGTATATCAGAAGGCGACGACTTCTTGGCCTTTGCCAGGCTGACCCCTGGCCATAGATGTCAGGTAAATATTTTCGTCAGTTTAGATGTAGTTAAAGGGTTATACATTGGTGAACGGTATCATTAGTTAATAACAAATGAAATGGTCATTTTGTTGAAATATGTAAACATATACATATATCGTAGATGAAATCAATTTTTAAACTTATTTTGATAATACAGTCGGTACAGTTGATTGGTAAAATTTGAAACATTGGTCAAGCGAGGAACGAAATTTGTTTTAATTGAATTCTATATTTGCATCAGGAAACGTTCCCTTTTATTAACATTTTAGTCATGCTCTGACATAAGGGAATTTGCTCCAAAAATTCCCAGTTCTGAAACTATAACAAGCGATGGTCATGTTTAACTTAAGGAGCACTTACGTTACCCTCCAATTCTAGTTTTGGATTAATACTTTAAGGGTTTTTTTTGGTGAGATTTAAGAGGCGTTGTGACAGCCCGGTATGTGTTATTCTTCTTGACAGGAACTGTCACTCGCCGAGTGCAGGTTGCAAGGCACGATAAATCCTGCCTCTCGTCAGCGTAAGGAGGTCACGGCGTTCCACGCTGGGCTGAGCTGCGAAGAGGTAGAATGCGGCGCGTCGGATACGTGTACGGTGGACGGTATCGTCCATCAAGAGGGCGACGTACTTCAGAAAGGATGTCAGACGTGTATATGTGTTCGTGGAGGGAGAGTGGAATGCAGGTAATTATCTCTGATGGTTTAGATCAGGAGTTCCCTAACTGGGAAGCATGAACACCAGGAGGGTGCGTGAGTCCATCCCAGGGGGTTCGTGAGTCGTTTCTGAAAGTAAAAGCTGGAGTACTCTTTGTTGAACTAAAATCTGATATATAATATAATTTAATAATGTACAAAAGTCTTACCTATCGACAAACTCTTTTCGCGTTCCATACGCATATGTTGCCATAGTAGTACCGTACCGTGCATGTGATAAATAACTGAATTATGAAACAGACACAGGCTGTTATGCGTATTATAGTATAATAATGACTCAGACCGTGTCTCAAAAGTTGCGGGTTCGTGGACAACTCTGACATCCACAGGGGGTTCGTGAAAGGGATAAAGTTAGGGAAAGCCTGGTTTAGATGGTTTCTTAACGGATGGATTATTGATATCAAGAAAGTTGAATCATACCTCAGTTTGGAAAGAGGTGGTAGTTTTAGGGATCGGATTAGTACATTTGTACGTATGTCTGTATGTATGTTCGTTTGTTTACTCTGAACTCAGAGAGACTTGGAAGTAGATGGAAATTAAAGTTACCAATAAAAAGAAGAAAAACTATTTCCTAGTCCCGCCCAAATTTAAACGTAAATCAAAATAAAACAAAACTGTTAGCAATCTGCTTATCCACTAAAAAACCTGTGTAAGAGAATGTGTAAAGTAATTGGGCCTGACATTCCGATCGTAGCAGGATTTCATTCAGCGTCTGAAGTAGATCCTGCTAGGATCGAAACGTCAGTCCCACTTACTTTTAAACAAATATAAATGTTAAAGAGATCCGAACCAGGGGGAGGAATGATGTGTCTTCATTTTTGTAACAACCTTACAAATTGAAGATTCACAAAGAGGTTCCCCTGACATAATTTTTCCTGCCCCGTCCAGACTCTTGACGGCTTTGACCGTAAAATGTGCAGAGGTTTGGCATTTGGTAGTGAAGTGCAAACGGCGTGTCAAGAATCCTTTTTTATATTTTGGGGGTCAATATTTGCAGGTGCACGAACGTCGCCGTCCGAAAGGAGATCAGAGATATGACCAGAGAGGAACTGGACCGATTTCAAGAGGCGGTGAGGATACTGAGAGGTACCGGACCCGGAAACAGCTGGGAGTCGCTACGTAATCTCTACATCACTCACGTCATGGAGGCCCACAGCAGGCCCTTGTTCCTGCTCTGGCATCGTATCTACCTCACCGAGGTGGAAAAGAAATTGCAGGTAAAAGGGAGTCTGCCATTGGTCACCGTGACAACTGGACGTTAATAGTAGCCGGTCGAATTTCATTTATAGGGATGGTTCAAACCTCGTATTTGCATTGCAGCATTCAACGCTGCTTGTATTAAACTATTGCGTTGTTCGCTCTGTGGCAAAGACTGACCTAGTCTAGCTGACCAGAAAATGTATGGAAACATCTGCTAACATTATTAGCCATTCAATGCATAAAACAACAGAATCAGGAGTTATTATAGTTATTATGTGTTATTCAGGCCATGCGTAGTCTTAACTGACACTGTGAAAGATCATCACCTTGGATCATCTTCACAATCCCTTATTGACTAGGCCTAAGTTAGGAAGTTATATGTTTTCATCATAGCTTCATGATGCTATGAAGCTTTAAGGTGGGGGAAGTAATATGTTTTCGTCATAGCTTCATGATGCTATGAAGCTATGATGAGGTGGGGGAGTAATATGTTTTCATCATAACTTTATGAAGCTATAAGGTGGGGGATGTAATATGTTTTCATAATAGCTTCATGATGCTATGAAGCTATAAGGTGGGGGATGTAATATGTTTTCATCATAGCTTCATGAAGCTTTAAGGTGGGGGAAGTAATATGTTTTCATCATAGCTTCATGATGCTATGAAGCTCTGATGAGGTGGAGGAGTAATATGTTTTCATCATAGCTTCATGATGCTATGAAGCTATGATGAGGTGGGGGAATAATATGTATTCATCCTGGTATTGTTTATACTTTTACAGGAGATAGATTGTTTGGTGACCATACCTTACTTTGATTTCACTCTCGATACCTACGACCTCAGCCGGTCTGTCGTCTGGCAGCCCAACTACTTCGGCGGTAATGGTGACGTCGATTCCGACGGTTGCGTCCCCGATCACCCCTTCAGGAACGACACCGATTGGGAACCGTGTCTGGTGCGGTCCTTCCAACTGAATCATAGGCTGCCCTCAAAGTTAGACATCGCCCTCGCCATGGCGAGCGAGAGCTATTCGTCGTTCTCCGAATGCTTACAGATGATTCTAGGCCAGGTTTATAGCTACATCGGCGGCCACATCGCAACGTCTGCTGCCCCCTACGATCCTCTCTTCCTACCCATCCAAGCGTACGCCGACATGCTCTTCTGGCAGTGGCAGAAGATCTCGGGCAACGAGAACAGCTTTCCTTCGTTCCTTCTCGACGTGCCGATGGTACCTTTCAACGTGGAACCACGGGACGTGTTGCAACTGGAACACAGCATTTGTGTGACGTATCTGCTGCCCTCTTTGGGGGCACCGTGCAACTACACAGCTGAAGAGTTTAATAACTTTGGATTTGACGTTGAAGGCTACGACAGGAATGGATTTAATCGCCAAGGATTTGATAGGTGAGATCTGTCGTTATTCTTCACGGCCGGTTTCGATAATTAAGTCGCAAAGATGCACAGAAACTTTAATCTTAAAATTTTTACAATTACCTTGGCGATATAATTTTTGTCCTGTTTAGCTTCTTGAAAAATTTTAGTTCTCATTTTGTCTTTCAAATTGTTAAAATGTTTGGAAACAAAGTTTTCACAAATTTTTGGCAAAATGTCTGGAACTTTTTTTTTTTAAGTTTGATGACAATACCATAGTTTTTCAGTAATATTTTCTTTGGAAAGTAAATCTAGTGTTTTGAATATATTTATTAGTTTCAAGTTCAAATTACTCCATCTGTCTTTGAAGGTTTGGTTACAATGCCATGGGATTCAACAGATACGGCCAGAGGGATACGCGTGACATTTATATCTACAACACCTACTCTTTCCAAGGCTATAACAGATCCGGATATGACCGCAGGGGATACAACACATATGGATACAGTATAGACGGTATGGAATGGTTTATGCATAAAAGCCATGAGGCTATAGCATAGATGGTATATGGCTCTCAACATATAAGATATGGCTGTAGTGTTTATGCTATAACTTGTTATAGTGTGGATGCTATATGGCTCTCAACACATAAGATATTAATGTAGTGTTGATGCTATATATGGCTATAGTGTGGATGCAATATGGCTCTCAACACATAAGATATTAATGTAGTGTTCATGGTATAAACGGCTATAGTGTGGATGCTATATGGGTCTCAACTCATAAGATATGGCTGTAGTGTTGATGCTATATGGCTCTCAACACATAAGATTTGTTAGTATGGCCAAACATAAATGGATATTAGTAACACACGGTTTAACATGGTATATAGTATTGAATGGTATGGATGTTTACACATAGATGGATACATGTCCAGTTTGACTTACCTTAAAGCCATCCATTAAGGGATATGATTAATAGGATATAAAATATATGTTTATAGTATTTAATGGTAAATACTAAAAACTAAAAAAGTTTGAAAATTTTTAAGTTGCTGTTGGAGAAGGATTTTAACTGTTTTCTGGTGAAACCAGAATTAACTAGATAACATTCAAAATGAATGACACTTAGAACAAGAGGGAATAAAGAACAATGAACAAATTAACCTTAAAAATAAAAATAATTTTCCCTTACCAGGTTACAACCGAGATGGCTACGATGTTAACGGATATGACCGCCTCGGTTTGAACCGGTACGGCTTAAACAGGGACGGCTTCGATGCCAGAGGTTACAGCAACCGGGGATATAACCAGGATAACCGTTACGACCAGTCAGATTATTACGATTCGTCCGGTTTCGACTCCCAGTGCCTGGATCGGCAGCAGTTGGACATATTGGGATACGATCGGTTCGGGTTTAACCTCCAGGGAAGTCGTGTCGATTACTGCACTTACGGTTTCAACGGTCCTCACGAGCTCCGTATTTCACTTCAGGTAGATGCGGTCCTCTTCGGTCAGTCCAAGGACTTCTTGATGGCGTACTTCAGGACCTGCTCGACTCCGTCCAGAGAACCGATCCGTTGGTACGAACAGACTTGGACGGACAGAACCAAGCCATTCTTTAGACTCCAAGTTGCGTCCACGCAATTTCCACATTCTGTGTATTCTCAAAGGTAAAACAAAAAATTTGTTCTGTTTTTGAGGGTTTTTGGTTGTTCTTGTCATTGATGGTAGTGATGATGAAGTTTATATAAATGATTTTTATATAAGTTTGTCAGAGAATCTTGTCTTAAAGAAAGATTCTGGTTGTCAAGGGTGAACGCTTACCCAAAATTTGCCAGTAAATTGTTATCTTAGACATGGAAAAAAAAAACAGAAGGTTAAATGCAATTAAGTGTGTTGTGAGTCAAGATTAAGGTGAGATAGGCCATCCAGCTAACAGTGGCATTTTGAGAAGAGGATTACATATGAGTGACCATTTATGTGACTTTCTAGCATATTTGGATGTTGGTCTGATGACCTTTGACCTTGAGGCCAGAAATCATTATAAACAGTTTTCATAAGTGTGCCATGAAATGTTGCCAAAAAAAAATGTTGCACAGAGGATTGCAAATGAGTGACCATTTATGTGACTTTCTAGCATATTTGGATGTTGGTCTGAAAACCTTTGACACTGAGGCCACAAATCATTAAACAGTTTTCATAAGTGTGCCAGGAAATGTTGCCAAAAAAAAAAAATAATAATAATAAAAAAATATTAAAAAAAAAAAAAACGGTTATGTCATTATGTTTCTACTCCCTGTCCTGCCATCCTTTTTAGGTTTTGCCTTGACATCGAGCCACTGCTGACACGCTGCCCGTGCCAGGGGGCACCAGCGGTTTGTACCAGGAATCCCTGCAAGAGGACATGCGGGAGCTATCCCGACGCTGTCTGCTTCGTGAACTTCTGTGACGGTTGCTATGCCCAGTGGTATCTGAATGGAGAGCAAGTCAACTGTGATGCTAGTGTTAGAGGTGTGAGGTCTTTCATGCAGTGGGAAAGGAGCGGGGCTGGGGAGGGGGGGTTTGATGGGATGTTGGTGGACTTACAAGCCTGGTAACAGCTTAGATGAAAATGATAACAAATCTTTAGCATATAATATAGTAACACAAAGTGTTTGAAATGGAGAAACAGGCAACTTTAATGCTAGGTATTAGAGCTTCCTACTGGGGTGTAGCAATTGGATTGGGGGTAGGGGGAAAGGTGAGGGGTGGAGAACAGGCCCACAATCTTGCACAAATAGGGTATGCAGGCTGTTAGAGTTGCCGCCCCCCCTCCCCCCTACTGTGCACATTGCTCAACCTCCTAATGTGAGATTATGGTCCTCTCTGACCATATGCTCCTACCAATATTTCTCTCTGGCCATTGTTAAAAATTCATTTAAGTCCATGCACTGTCTGATCAAATTGAGATACTCAACAGTTTGGTTTCTTGGCAACAAGTAACAAATCCAGAACAGTGATAACGTCGTGAGAGTGTTGTCGTCAAGTGGTTAAGGCAGTGGCCTTGTGATCCAAGGTTTGCAGGTTCGAGTCCTGGCCAGATCATTACGGTGTGTCCTTGGGCAAAGGCACTTTATCTCCATTGCCTCTTTGCACCCAGGGTATCAAAGGGGACTTGCGAGGTAACTTGTAAATATAGTTGCGTCTGCCAGTTTGTGGCTGCACCCTATGGGAAGTCCCCGGGGGACACGTAGATGTGGTGCACTGTGGTGCCCCATGAGAGATTGTTTGAAAGTGCACACTTTGGCGTGTGGGTGTGACAAGTTACCAGGGGTTAAGTTGTAAAGTTGTGTGAGGGGTCCTTGGCCTCAAACAAGACTGTAAACCTTCAACTAAGACTTCAACTAAGCTAACAAGAAATCTGGTGTGGGAATATGAAGGCAAGAAAATATTATATTTATTATCCTAATTGTAATTAAATAAACCTTTGTGTTTGTTGCTCTCCCAGAGTGTTCCGATGGTTTCAACCGTTATCGAGAAGATGCTGTGTGGAGACCTGATCCTTGTACCACTTGCCGGTGTTCGGTTAGTCTGCAAGTTTTCCTTTCATCAAACTTTGTGAAGCTGTTTACAAGAAAATAACTGATCTTGGGTGTCTCATAAATCTTTTAAACAAAGACTGTACTGTACACACACAATGTAATTTGGTTAGGTAGCTGTTCGTACATGTATATCCAAGTAGGCGCCCTCTTAAACTTATATTTTGATATGTTCCGAATGATCGGGGTAGGTTTTATACATCCAGGCAGTTGCCTCTTAAAATTTTTATTTTGATACGTTCCGAATGATCGGGGTAGGTTTTATACATCCAGGCAGTTGCCTCTTAAAATTTTTATTTTGATACGTTCCGAACGATCGGGGAAGGATTTATACCTCCAGGCAGTTGCCTCTTAAATTTTTTTATTTTGATATGTTCCAAATGATTGGGGAAGGTTTTATACCTCCAGGCAGTTGCCTCTTAAAATTTTTATTTTGATATGTTCTGAACGATCGGGTACGTTTTAGACATCCAAGCAGTTCCTTTTAAAATTTATTTTGGATATGTTTTGAATCATGGGGGTCGTTTTAATCATCCAGGCAATCGCCTCTTAAAATTTCCATTTTGATAAGTTACAAATGATCAGATGAATTTTATACCTGCAAGTTCTCTGTCTCTTAAATCTTGCTGGATTGACATTAATTTGAACTTTTCCATCTCTCCGTCCAGGATGGCAGTGTTGACTGTGAGGTGGTCCGTTGCCCGAGATCGGCTTGCTCTCATCCTGCCCTGGCAGCTGGTGACTGCTGCGCTACCTGTGATGGTCAGTTACTAGATATCTTTCTCTTTGAAAATAGGCTTGACATAGAAGATTACCTTTCTATGAAGACATGCAGTAACAAAAACGATAAACTTGCAACCAAGTTGTTCTCCTCTTCCATCCCCTCCCCCTCCCTCCTTCAAAACTGGAAAGAAAGAAGCAAAATGGAACAAAACAACAAGCCTGGTACAGAATTTTAAAATGTAAAACTTCCAATTATGCCCTCAGTCAGGCAAGAGTGTTTAATTAGATAAACATTATCCACAATTTTCTTGCAGAAATTATGAGAGGATGAAGTCGGCCACACTGATTGCTTGAAACAAAATGTAGTTACTAATAAACATTAGAAGTGGGTTGATTGCTTAGCAAATCGATATTAAACATATCAACAGTTTCTGCATATTTGCCCCTAAGCCTTATCAGCATAGTATTTCCTATATTATTCATTGTACAGAATTTGGAAATTTTTCTCTTGGGTAGCGATATTCCAGTGGCCGAAGTTTAATCGCTTTAAAAAATGGTGAGAGGATAATACCCCCCCCTCCCCCAAATAAACTCTCTGATAAGTTTTTTTCTCTCTCTTCCTTAGGATGTCAGTATGGTACGTATACGTATGCCAACGGTCAGACCTTCAACGCGGCTAACGAGCCTTGTTCCGAATGTACCTGCATTGTAAGTATTCCATATGCCTGGTCTACTTGGTTATGATAGATTCATATTTGTATGCTGAAAATATTACTTTACATTTAGCAATCAGAAAATTATTTCACATATAAAATTGATCAATATTTAAATAACAAAAGTCCTAGAACCTTGTAGTCACTACTTCAAATCTTTTTTTTTTTCTAGACTTCATTGTTTTAAAATGTGTTTGCAGTAGTGGCACCAACGTAGGCCATCTGGGTGGTGGGGGGAGGGGGGGGGGCTTGGGAGCTAGCGGGCTAGGAATATGTTTTGGGGGAGAACAAATATAACACTGATAGGATGAGGGGTCTAAGAAGAAAGAGTGCCCCCTAGGAATTTTCTGAAAGTAAAATGACTGAAAAAAGAAAAGACATTTGACAATTTTTTTGCATTTAATGCATTGCATTGAAAGCTGTTTTTTATACAAATGATTAGCCTAGCTCCATATATTTTGGATAAGTACCAGATCTGGTTGGGGGGGGGTAAGGGGACCTGAGGGGACAGAGGAAATTCTGGGGGCGAAATGCCCTCATGTTTGTAATTTTTGCTGTCACTTTTCTGTTTTTCAATTACTGCATATAAATGATGCAAAATAAAACAGCTACCGACAGTCTAGAAGTGAGTTTTATTGAGCATTTTGTCTTAAAAACTGTAATTAGAAGTATTCTTTATTATTAAAGCCAAAGAACATATTTGACTTTGTGGGTTGGCTATTCAGTTGATGTTACTTTATCTTAACCTTAGGTAAAACAATTGAGTTACCACTATCCAAGAAATTCTACTAAGAAAAAAGAGTGGAGTTTTTTATTGAGCTACGACTGTGATCCAATCCGGTGGTCAAATTTAGTCTCAACTCCAGTATTAACTAGCCATTCAATTCCAAGTAGGTCTTGGATCTCCATTTAAAATATCTTTCCTGTCATGTTACCAACTGTGTCAAAGTCGTCCTTTATCTTAATGTAGAGATTTGAATCATAGTAAACAATTCTCTTGTAAATGTACTAAAACATAAGACAACCACATCTGTCTCACGTTTCTGTTTTTCTTCTCTCGTGGACAGAATGGAAACGTGGAGTGTAGGACAGTGACCTGCCCCCCGGTTACCTGCGACTATCCTTGGACCTACGGAGATAGATGCTGTCCTAGTTGCGATGGTATGCCGTCTTCTAAAGATTTTACCCCTTAACTCGGGTGTTTAATTTAGTTTATAGTTGGCTTGGGTCTGATAATTGATAAGTGAGATACATCTATCATTTGGAGTTGTGTATGTAAACTGTTCATGTAAATTGCTGACAAAAAGAGTGGTTTTCCTGGTCTGGTCATGTGTATTCAGTTTGTTTGTTCAATTGGTCCCGAGATCTTCATCAGAACTGGACCAGAAAACCCTCTAAAGCTATTCGGACACCTGAAATGAAATGGTTTTGATCTTTTTGGAAAAGTACTGATGTTTGCATGATAAGCTGTAGAAACATATAGGTTTGGAGAGCACTCAACGATAACTTAAATGCGATGCAATGCAACGTAATGCAATGCATTACATTACAATACTTGCATTTAATGCAATGCAGTGCAATGTAATACAATGCAATACAATGGAATGCAATGCAATGCATTACATTACAATACTTGCATTGTAATGCAATGCAGTGCAGTGCAATGCATTACGATGGAATGCAATGCATTACACTGTATTGCATCGCATTACATTACAATACTTGTATTTAATGCAATACAATGTGATACAATGCAATGCATTACATTACAATACTTGCATTGTAATACAATGCAATACAATGCAATGGAATGCAATACAATGCAATGCATTACATTACAATACTTGCATTTTAATACAATGCAATGCAATACAATGGAATGCAATACAATACAATGCATTACATTACATTACATTACAATACTTGCATTGTAATGCAATGCAGTGCAATGCAAAGCAATACAATGGAATGCAAAACAATGCAATGCATGCATTGCATTACATTACAATACTTGCATTTAATGCAATGCAGTGCAATACAATACAATGCAATGCAATGCAATGCATTACATTACAATACTTGCATTGTAATGCAATGCAATACCATGCAATGCATTACATTACAATACTTGTATTGTTATGTAATGCAGTGCAATGTAATACAATGCAATACAGTATGTCTGAAATGGTAAGAACAAAAAACATTGACCCCCAGTAAGTGAGCTCTCTGATGTATGAAATACTGATTTTTTTTGGAGGGGGAGGGGGGGGGATCGCAGTACATCGGATATTCTGCATTTTATTTACAACCAACTCATGAGAATTTTCTTGGTTTCTTTACATTTGCATGTTAAGCTAATTAATTAATGGAAATGCCTATATAGTCACTAGAACCTGGTCTCCTATTTCTGAACAGGATGTGTGTACGACGGTCGCGTTCTGCGGAACGGACAGGCCTTCAGCTACGACACCTGTACCATGTGTCGCTGTGAGGACGGAGACGTGAGCTGCGACCAGATAGAATGCGGTCGACTCTCCTGCGATAATCAGATCAATCCCGAGGGATCATGCTGCCCTCGCTGTCGTGACGGATGCGAATACGAGGGAATGTCTTTCAACAACGGGATGTTCTTCACGCCAATGTCGAATCCGTGTCTTCAGTGTTCTTGTCGGGTGAGTTGTCGTTGGATCAAGAAGTTTGTCCTCGTCACGTACGAAATGTGTACAGTAATGAGCGTACCATGATGGCATGCATTAATAGTACCAGCGTAATGCATGTACAGTGACCTATCTTCTGAACTCTGTTGGGTATTTCAAAGACTTTTGCAGGGTTTTTCAACAGGAAGCCAGCATGACAACCTTTAAAAAAGAAAAGAAAAAAAGAAGTTGGCCCACAATCTTGAACTCATCCTGTAATTGTACACACCCTAAAGCCTGTCGACTTGAACACACCATTGGTCGAAGCTCCACGTTGCTTCATCTTAGATAGTATGATATTTTAAGTCTTTTTGGTCCTGTGCTTCCTACAATATTTATCTCTGGCATGTTTGTTCTTATTTTTTTCTCAGGAGAGTATTGTTCGTTGTCATCCGTTGCCCTGTGATCCACCTGAATGTGATAACCCCATCTACCTACTGGGGGCCTGCTGCCCAGTCTGTACCAACAGTGAGTAGCTACCTTCTGATTGGTTCTTTTAAATGATGCTGTTCAATACATGGATGGATGGATTAGATTAGGTTAGGTTAAGTTACGGTACGTAAGGTTATGTTACGTATTGTTGCGTATGGAGGTTCCATGTTTATATTTAGGTTAGGTTAGGTTAGGCTTTGTTATGTTAATAGGGTATGTATTGTTGTGTATGGTGGTTCCGTGTACAATATTAGGGGGGTGTTTATCACAAAAGTCTTAATAAAGGAAGAGAGGCTCCAATGTAGTTTTTAAGTCTAGTGATATTCATTTCGCATATTAACTTTAAAAGCGTGCATCCTCCTACTAAAGTTCATTATGCCTAATTAATTGAAATGATGATAAATTGAAATGATGAAATCATGTCAAGTGGGAGGGGGAGTGGGGAGAAGATTCACCCCTCGCCATTCTGAGGTGTCCTGCTATTATTTAAATCAAAGAAACAGCCTAACCCTTTATTAGAAAGGGAAGACATTACAAAAGGATTTGAGCTAGGCATGCACTACGTAGAGGAAGAATTGATTTTAGGAAGAAAACAAAAGAAGTTACGCATTTTATTTTCACTTTCTCAGAGTGCGTTCACGACGGGAAACAGTACGACAGCGGAGACGTGTGGTTGACGAGCGATCAGTGCGACGAGTGTTACTGTCGGGGGTCAGAGGTCAGCTGCAGGCGGAGCAGAAGTTGCCCCGATTCCTGCGAACATGGTCTGGTCGAGGAAGGCCAGTGTTGTTCCTCTTGTACAGGTGGGTGGTGATCAACCTAGGATTAAAAATTAATCTCTGGAGATTATCCTAATGCGCAGTAATCATTACCATAAATACGTAAGAGAACATTTTATATGTTATTGTAGTATGTATGTTTGTATGTATGTATTTTAGATCCTCCTGCAAGCAGGAACCTGCAAAGAAGCCATCATTGGCTTATCAAAGCCGCAAGCTGACTGAAGTCAGTCTCTTACATTCATATTTAACGTCCATGATTATGAATTGTCAATTGTCAACAACTCTGTAACTGGACGACATACATTAATCTTGGAGTGATTTGAACCGGGACCTTATGATTGGAAGGCACCGGCGTTAACCACTGAGCTAACACTCCGATAAATATATAAATATACAAAATCCGATTGTGGATATATTTGAGTCAAATTGGGATATTTTTGAGTTTCGATTTAAATTTAATAACAGTGACCATGAATAATGTCATGTGCCCCTACAATGGACCATATATGCAAAACCTGGATTAAATTACTCATTGTGAATATGTAAAATTTTGAATTATGTTTTATCCTTTTCTGAGTTTGCCTTTACATTGGATTGTGAGCCATTTTTGTATATAAGCAAAATTACTTTCTATTTTCCATCAATACCATCAGTCAGCGTATGGGGGGGGCGTGGAGGGGGGGGGGGTCAAGCAGCATGTTTGTCCTGGGGTAGGGTGGGATGATGTTATGTCATCAAGGGGAGGGGAGGGGGAGAAATTTTGATAAACTTGGAGGGTGCTTAGATCCAAAATGTTGCAACCTTTGGAACAAAGTTGATGAACTTTTTGTTTTGAATGCTCAGGTTATTTTATAACGGATAAACATCTGATATATTTATACTGCACACTAGGAAATATATTCTGTCTGCGAGAGGGGGGGGGGTGGAGGAAGGACCGAGTACACCCCTGTATTTAATTTGTAGGGAGTGTAGGCGAAAAGCCAGAAGTATTCATGGTTATTGCCAGTCATGAGTTTCTCATCACCTGGGTTAATTTTAATGACTGTAACCATAAATGATGTTAACTTGGTCTTACATTCTCCTCCACTATGGCATATAATTTCATTTCAACCTACTGTGGTCCCCGCTTCCCTTGACCAATAAAAATCACCGGATATATTTCACCAACTGTGACAATGACATTGCATTTGTCTGTCCTCAGATTGCCTGTATAACGGACAAGCCTGGAGTAACTTTGCGGAGTTTCCTAACCAGGACGGCTGTAGTTACTGTTCCTGTTACTACGGTACCGTCACGTGTCGCAGGAAGCCCTGTGATGCGCCCTCATGCGCTAACCCGGTCCTGCTCCCCGGAGAATGTTGTCCATCTTGTAAAGGTATCTCAACCTGAAATCTGTCGCAAATATCAACTCTTGCTTCAGTTTATTTATCTTTAAAGAAGCATTCGGTGATGGTTTGGGGATTGGGTAGGGGGGGGGGGGGAAGTGGTTTTGACAGAATTTAGTAAGTTGCTTAGTTGGATATATAGTGAATAAGTAACACTTCATAGCACTGAAAATTATAAAAATGAAAACAAAAAAGAAACTTTGAAATGTAGATTGGTATTTGCTTTTTAAGTAATAAATAAATACAGTTAGCCAATGAATAAGTCCCGTTAGTAATCGGAGAGTTCAAACATGTTTCATTGAGATGATGAAGTGATGTAAGAGACACACATTCTGCTATGGTAAATACTCGCTGGAAGTCAAAACCAGTAACAAAGTGTTACCCGCACTTTAATTTGTTTTTAAAACTTATCGTCTCCCGTTCAGAGTGTGAAGATCGGTTTGGAAACACGTACGGTCACGGCCAGAGTTGGATCCCACGATCTGGAGGGCGCTGTGAAGAATGCGTCTGCCGAGATAGCCAGATCATATGTGGCAGACAGGAGTGTACCCAGCAGTGCACTCATCCACGTTATGAGGAAGACGGATGCTGCCCTCTATGCGATGGTAAGTTCCGGTCGGTCAAATGTTTTGTCGTCATTCCGTATGTTCCAAATTTATGCAAGATGTCCGTGATGACGGGTGCGAAGGGGGAGGGATTTCTGTTTGTAGAGGGTAGCATACGCCCATTAAAAGCCCCATTGACTTACACACTAAATCACAAAAGTAATGTGGTCTCTAAGTCTAGATAGAAGTTCTCACTAGCTAAACGCTACCCATTACTGGATAGCTGACGATTTGGCCTTTCATGGCACCATCAATTTTCCGTATCATGACCGCGCAGACTTTTTGCTATCCGAGCCAGAAGTTTTTGTCACTTGTAAACAAACCTCTTCACTCAGTGGTAAACAATTTTCATACACGGCTCCTGGGAGGCCTAAAGGGGTATTAAATTGCCTCAATTGACCCAATTTTTTTCACCACATGTACTTCCATTCATGCTCTTCAACATGTTAGCCACAAAAAACTAGATCATGATTGATAACAGGTCAAAAAAGATGTTCTCCTGCTGCTTTTTGGCACTTTTCCTGAGATAGGAGAACAATCGTGATGTAGACTCTAATAGGTGTATGCCACCAGAGTAAAGACCTTAGACAAACGTAACAACAAAGTTAAGATAATTCGTTAAATAAGTTCTCTTTTCTCGGCAGGTTGTTTCTTCCAAGGACGGGAGTACGATGATAGCGCTCCAGTTTACACCCAGGACGCCTGCGAGACCTGCGTCTGCAGAGACGGCAGTGTCCTGTGTGCCGCGGTTGAGTGTCCCGTTCCACCCTGTCGGAATCCCACTCGAGTACCGGGAGAATGCTGCCCTCAGTGTCCATGTAAGTTTGAGAGTAGCTGTTTACAGTCTTCAGAGCCACTTGAAGTCATTTTTAACCTTCCCCCCTCTCCCCCAATTGGCACAAGATTATATCACAGTTTTTCTTCATCATGTTGGGTCGACATTACTGTTTTGGAATACTCTTGGGACATATTTGTCGCCAGGAACTTTGGTAGCCATTTTCGTTGTAACTTATATACCATTTTTGTTGCCATAAAATTTCATAACTTTTGTTAACTTTTATTAATTTATGTTCCTCACAGCTGCTACTTGTGAATATGAAGGACAACGATACATCAATGGTGAAGAATTTGTCCCTCAAAGTGATGCCTGTCTTCGGTGTACATGTCGGGTAAGTCCTCAGAAGAGACCCCTTTGTAGTGTACACTGTTGGTTAAGTCCCGGGAAGAGACCCCTATGTAGGGTATACTGTAGGTTTAGTCCTCGGAAGAAACCCCT
>KN885667.1:2767-22437 GCA_000934455.1 Apostichopus parvimensis | reverse complement strand
TAGTGTACACTGTTGGTTAAGTCCCGGGAAGAGACCCCTATGTAGGGTATACTGTAGGTTTAGTCCTCGGAAGAAACCCCTATGTAGGGTATACTGTAGGTTTAGTCCTCAGAAGAGACCCCTGTGTAGGGTATACTGTAGGTTAAGTCCTCAGAAGAGACCCCTGTGTAGGGTATACTGTAGGTTTAGTCCTCGGAAGAGACCCCTATGTAGGGAAGACTATAGGTTTCGTCCTCCAAAGAGACCCCTTTGTATGGTATACTGTAGGTTAAGTCCTCAGAAGAGACCCCTATGTAGGGTATACTGTAGGTTTAGTCCTCGGAAGAAACCCCTATGTAGGGTATACTATAGGTTTAGTCCTCAGAAGAGACCCCTGTGTAGGGAAGACTATAGGTTTATTCCTTGGAAGAGACCCCTATGTAGGGTATACTGTAGGTTAAGTCCTGGGAAGAAACCCCTGTGTAGGGTAAACTGTAGATTAAGTCCTCGGAAGAGACCCCTGTGTAGGGTACACAGTAGGTTAAGTCCTCAGAAGAGACCCCTTTGAAGGGTATACTGTATGTTTAGTCCACGGAAGAAGCCCTTTGTAGGGTATACTGTAGGTTAAGTCCTCAGAAGAGACCCCTGTGTAGGGTACACTTTAGGTTTAGTCCTCAGAAGAAACTCCTTTGTAAGGTATACTGTAGGTTTAGTCCTCAGAAGAGACCCCTATGTAAGGTATACTGTAGGTTTAGTCCTCAGAAGAAACACTATGTAGGGTATACTGTAGGTTAAGTCCTGGGAAGAGACCCATTGTTAATGATGTATCTGTATATTTTGTAAATATTTTTAATCTGAAAAGTGGCCTATTTGGGATTATATTTACTATGGGAAAGCATATATTTTCCTAGAAAATGAGACCCTAGAAGAAGTGTTTCTGACGGTTTGGTTGTAGGAAAGGCAAGTTATGAAAAGGTCAAAGACTGTCTTTTTTAGCGCAAAGTTCCACACACCACCACCCCACCCCCACCCCTACCCCCACCCAGCCCTTCATACCAGATTGTTAACAAACAATGTTTTGGTTTTCTCGTCTAGGTTCCCTGACTCTCCACCTAGTCTGTTTGTTTCTTCAGTTTTTTTTTCTTTCATTTTTTTGATGAAGTCAATCTTTGCACATATTTCTCTTCTGGTCTCTTTTTTTAGTCCGGCCGATCCGATTGTCAATCTATCGAGTACCAGTGTAACACCCAGTGTACTCACCCGGTCAGGGAAGGGGGGGAGTGTTGCTCCTCTTGTCGAGACTGTGACTTTGACGGGAGGGTGGTCCCCAACGGCGCCAACTTTATGGATCCTTCCAACGAGTGCAATCTGTGTACCTGCTCTGTAAGTATTTAGCAGGACTTGCTCCTGGTATTCATGTCGTGAGGTGGCTGCCACCCGTTTTTTTACCGCCTTGCAAAAATATTACCAACATCACCGCCTCACTGTTCAGAGTCAAGACTGCTATGATTGCAATCCACATGCCATCATCTGACATTGAAAATTGGCTGTGAATACTAAATTATACCAACAAATAAAAGTTCTTCGGACTATTTAACATAACATGTTTATCTAATTTATTGTTAGGATGATTGACATTAGGATGGTTAACAAAATTTTCCGGTAGACACCCAGACAACCCCTCCATCCCCCCCCAAGGTATGCTCATGCCCTTCAGTGTCACAAACCAGTAACCACTTCTCACACAAGAAATCTCAGAGGATTAAGAGCAGTTATCTGAAGTATGAAGGGACCCCTTTGTGGGGTATATCGTAGGGTAACTCTTTACGGATTAAGACCATCTACTTTCCCACTATTTGATCTCCGTTTGCTTTCTTTTGTGGCACCTATCGAATGCTACTTTTTGTCGTAGGTTTTCATTATTTGAGATATTATTTATCCAGAAACTTCAAGATGCCGGCCTAAATATGGTATTACAAAATTAGTAAACTAATTCTTCACTTTTCTCAGTTTGGGTCCATCTTCTGTGACGTTCAGGAATGTCCAGAGGTCACCTGCAGGAGTCCCGTCAGACAGCGGGGTGAATGCTGCCCTCAATGTCCCCAATGTCTCTTCGAGGGACGGGAGTACGAGGACAACAGCCCTGTCAGGAGCCGAGACCCCTGCGAGACCTGCCAGTGCCGCGACGGACGGGTGGAGTGCGACCTCGTCGACTGCCCTCCCTTGAGATGTCGAAACCCGATCATAAGGACCGGCGAATGCTGTCCAGTGTGTCTCAGTGAGTTGCAGCAAATTTGTGGACTTTTTTAAGTTTGGTAATCTCATCTCATCTGTCTTCTTCTTGCCTAGAGGCAAATAAGGCCTCCACAGAGCGTCTCCATTCATCTAGGTCGGCCGCTGCGTTTCTGGCCTCATTCCAGGATCGCCAACCAGCCCTCTTTGTCTACTGTCCTGCGCCATGTTGTTTTTGGACGACCTCTCTTTCTCCTGCCCTCTGCAGCAAATTTGTGGACTTTTTTAGTGTTTCGTAATACATTCCTGATATCCATGTATGAAAATTATGTAAAATTTTGTTAACGAAAGGACTTCATTGTAGGTAAGTGAACAAGGAAAAGACTTGAATCGAACGAAGAAGTTCTGGCTGGAACTAGATACAGACCAGTTACAGGTCCATGGTTTGAATCCCATCCTAGCCATAAACTTCTTTCCTCAGTTCCATTTCCAAAAGTTGCTTAAAAACTCAGAAGTTGGTCGTATTGATTCGCTGTGACATCAAATGAAACACAAAACAAGTTTGCTTTATTGTCTTAGCACTCCTTGTGGTACTTCAAGGGATTTTTGCAGTTTGATGGAAAGGGTAAAAAATTGGTCAATTTTCAGATATTTCGTGTGTTCATGTCTCGTTTTTTAATCGATCCAGTAATTTCTTGCTTCTGTCCGTATTTTTAGCGGAAACCTGCGAATATGAAGGCAGGACTTACCAAAATGATGCGGAATTTATGTCCATCTCAGATCCGTGTTTGAGGTGCCTCTGTAGGGTAAGTAGAAACTTTTCCTATCTCAAATATCCTTTAATTTCTAATCCTTTAATTTTTTTTCATCTTATTTTACCTAACATTTCAATATTATTAGTTTCTTTAGTTTAGTTTAGTCATATAACTTGCTGACATAATCTTTCGATGTATTATTTCGATGAAACAAATATTTTCATATCTGTAAATTCTCATATTGCTTACATAATAATTCAGTTTCTCGTAATTGTGGTTTATTTCACATTTCACTAATTCTAAAACCTTTGATTTCATGTTATGGACCTAATATGCACCTTACTTCATGTGTCATCTTTGAGAAATCCTTCCTTTCTTCTTTCAGGTGGAAAATTTGTAATTGGAAAAAAAAACAAGACGTGAATATGCTTAATTTACCCAAAAATATTGACAAATCATTAAAGACTACAATTGCAAGATGAGAACACTCCTCAAAAATGTGTCTCGTTCGTACCGATATTTCTTGTTCATTGGAGTAAACACGTTTATCGATGTTGCTATATCAAATATTCGCTGGGCATGCACACCCTCTCTTGTTTAGGAGGATCCCCCCCCCCCTCCCTGAGCAGTACCACTGTACTGTCAATGTGTAACATAACAAGACTGCTCAAAACATCTCTACTTCATTCATTGATTTCTGCAGATTGGCAAAAAAAGTTCTTATATAGCACAACTTACAATAGTCTCGCCACGCTGTACTTAACCCTGGTCATTGGTAACTTGTCACACCTACACACCAAAGTGTGCACAATTCAAACAATCTCTCCCGGGGCACCACAGTGCACCACAGCCACGTGTCCCCTTGGGGACTTCCCATAGCCACAAACCGGCGCACGCAACTATATTTACAAGTGACATGTCCTTCTGCTCAAATCATCTCCACTTCTTTCATTAATTTGCAGGCTGGCGAAGTGACGTGTCTCTCTGATGCAGTTACCTGTATTACTCAGTGTTCTCATCCTGTGAGCTTGCCGGAACAGTGCTGCCCTGAATGTTACGACTGTTACTTCTTGGAGAGGACGATCCCCAACGGAGCCAACTTCGCAGATCCCGATAATGAGTGTCAAACATGCACTTGCCAGGTAAAGAGGGTTTAGCGCTGTCCAAGCGAGGGTTACAACAGGGTTGTCCAGGGGGTTGACAATAGAGGTGTCCAGAGGGTTGATGATAGGGGTGTCCATAAGGGTGACGACAGTGGTGTCCAAAGGATGGATAATGGGGGTGTCCAGAGGGTGGACAATAGGGGTGTCCAGAGGGTGAACGTTGGTATTGTTCAGAGAGTGGACAATACATGGGGTAGTGTTCAGATGGCTGACAATAGGGGTGTCTAGAGGGTAAAAGCAGGGGTGTCTAGAGGGTAAAAGCAGGGGTGACTAGAGGGTTAAAACATGGGTGTGCATAAGATTTATGACAGGTGTCGTGAAAGATTGTAAAAGTGGTTGGTGCACAAGGATGTTTAATTCACAATTAGGGTTAATCAGAATTTTCAGCACTGAGGTGGCTGTTTCATTTTAGTTGAGCTTGTGGCTGGCTGAAATTGTGTAACCACTACTAGTTGCATTTGAAATAAATGGTATTATATTCTAACAAATTAGAATACAATGGTCATGGCCGTTGTGTTGGAACTACATTTTATATCAGAAAAATAATAAACTTGGTATCCTTTAGTGAACAGAGATCAGGGTTTTTATATTAGACACACCTTGTTAACGGTAGCTTGCTTTGATTAACACTGATGGCTGCAATACAAACATTGACAGCTCGACAGCAGAATGGAACGACAAGGGCATTCTTGGTTACCTGTGATTTTGGTGATATTGGTGTTTGGATACTTACCTTCTTAAAGGCATTGAAGACTCGCCCCAAAGCGCGTGCCGCCCTGTGAAAAAGTTAACTTTCCGTTGCACGCAAGTGAAGTTTTTTTCTTGTCGCTACAAAATGCAGACAGTAATGAAACGTGATACCTTGTTATCTTTAGCTGGACCTGAGATGTCCATCACTGTATTGTTTGCACACTGTGCTGTGGGTATTGGCCGTAGCTGTATGTATTGACTGTACACTAGAGTCTAATTACCAACGGTAGCAAGCTGTGTGTGTATTTTCTGGGATCGATGGTGGTGTCTAACACTACTGTTACAGCTCAGTCAAAACTAGGTCTGATTACCGGCATGAGATGTTTCTTTGTGCGCGAGTCTTCACACCTTTAAGTTTCTGTTTCTTTGCAAAATTTTTTTAGACTCGCATAAAGTTGATGAAGGATATGAATTATGTTTATCACATGCTTTAATAGGATATATGAATCCTTGGCAGTCATATAGCTATTATAAATCTTAAAATTGATAAATTAAAAACCATTTAAAAATAAATTTAAATTTGCGTGTGATTGCTATCGACAGTATGGATCAGTGACGTGTCAACAACGTGAATGCCCACGAACGACCTGCTCCAATCCTGTACCAGTGCCCGGTGAATGCTGCCCTCAGTGTCTGCAGTGCGAATACGACGGCAGAGAGTACGAAAACGACGCCCCGGTGTTCAGCAGCGATCCGTGCGAAACCTGTGTCTGTCGCCAAGGGGAAGTCATCTGTGCTCGCGCTAATTGTCCGAGACCTCTCTGCCCCAACCCCGTGGAAGTTCCTGGACGCTGCTGCCCAGAATGCCCCTGTGAGTGAACAATTAATGTACTTGAGTTTCTTTGCGAAGTGATGCCCCTAAACTACATGACAACATTCCCCTTCCAGCCTCTGACTTTATACGAAGAAAAAAAAGAAAAAGAAGCACTCCTTTCAAAAAATCATTAATCTAGAGTGATAGAGATGCTCTTATTGAAACAGGTTACCCAAAACGCAATGAAAGAACTGAATTGAATTGAATAAAAAATGATAAAAATGACTGAAAGTTGAGGGCTCCTCTGGAAAGCAGTGCTTCTGCACTGAGCAGGACTACCCTAATTAAAGATGACAATAATACAAAAAAAAAATTAAAAAAACTAATGTAAAGTATAATCTTTGTGTGGTATGCTTTGTAACTTGATTTATATGTTTGCCACCCTTTATGTCTTTTCCTCCAGCTGGTTGCGAGTACGAAGGTCAACGCTACTCTGACGGCGACGATTTCCTTTCAGAACGGGATCCATGCCTGAGCTGCGTTTGTAGCGTGAGTATCATTTAGTGTCGTTTTTACCAAAACTGTTTCCATGGTGATTTATTTTTGTTTCCATGGTGATCTTGTCCAACTGTTTCCTCCTTGTTTTTAGGTCCTCATGTTCTTCTCCTACTTGTTCATCAATACACCTACTTTTTTTCCCACTATGGGCTTTACACCGATTTCAAACTCAGCAAATTTCTCTGACAGTGCAAGTATCACTTGTGTGTGATATTGAAAGTCAGCACTTAAAGGAATTTTTTTTTGTGACATCTCTGAACTTAGGTAGTAACTGGGCATGTCATCACACCCTGGAAAGCCTGACGTAATTTACACAATCACTCCAGTATCTTTCTACACCATAGGTGTGCAGTGAGATATCTCGAACTGGTGAAGTCACTTTGAAACTGAGGCGAAAAAGTCATTACAACTGTAGGTATTAATAGTGAGATTTCAAACGTCGAATGAAATATCAAGTGAAAACTGAATTAGAACTGTCGTTACACCACAGATGCAACGATATTGCTACACCATCACTACAATACATATCTACTTGTACATCTTGTGTATTGTAATTGGGTGTCTCAGACATGGAATGTTGTAGCGAAACCGAGCGACGTGACATTTGCCGATAAACGTAAAGCAAGCCTCAAAATTACATGAATTGTTACAACAGGGATTTGCCATGGAGAAACTAAATTAGAAGGGATATTTTGGTGCCAGACATATGTACGACTTGTATTGACGTGAAAAGTATGATACACATTTAGTTGAAACCTCTTCCTCAGTACCTTGTTTCTAACTCGAGATATGGTTGATTCTATGTAACCTAGTTTTGACTCAGTAAACCCTCGGCTCTTCCCCGAAGTAGATCACAGTGGGTAGTCTGTGAGGTCATCTGGGCAACTGTGTTACAAAAGCGTCATTTAGGCTGTTATAATCTTCATATTGATTTATCCTTGAAAACCTGGAATGTTGACTTAGCTGTCAAATGTTCTCTGTAGTTAGAATATCTTCAAACTTTGCAAATTTTTATTATTATTTTCACCCGTGGTTAGATGATCGTTATTAGTAAAGTAAAAGCCACTTCGCTGTAGGTATGTTGTGGTATCGAAACTCTTTAATACTGTCACTTCCGCTAGGATTATTATTATTATTATTTACCAGATTTATAAAGCGCTCTTTTCATGCTTAAGCATGATCAAGAGAGCTTTACAATGACAACAAAATGACGAAACCCTTAAATTATGAAAATGAAAAATAAAATGGATGCAACTTAAATATTAATATAGAAATATAAATATATATATACTAAGGAATGAATTTTAAAAATGATATAGATTTACAGTGAAGTTCCTTAAAAGAAAAAGTGAGTTTTAAGTAATTTTAAGTAACAAAATGACAAAATCCCTTAAAATATGAAATTGAAAAATAAAGTGGATGCAGCTTAAATATAAATATAAAATATATATATATATATACTAAGGAAAAATTTTAAAAACAATTTAGATTTACAGTGAAATTCCTAAAAAGAAAAAGTGAGTTTTAAGTAATTTCTTAAAAGTGGCTAAACTTATCCGTGGTGTGTATTGTTCTTCTGATTGTCATATTATTATTATTATTTTTATTATTTTATTTTTATTTTTATTTTTATGATTTATTATTATTGTTGTTGTTGTTATTGTTGTTGGTGTAATTATTATTATTGTTATTATTATTATTGTCGTATCTCTGCCATCGATTCTTCAGTCGGGTCGCGTTGACTGTGTCTCCCAGTTGAGTCGATGCGTCACCAGCTGTTCCCATCCGGTGCAACCTCCCGATGAATGCTGTCCAGTGTGTCTCGATTGTTCGTACCTCAGGAGAGCAATCCGAAACGGAGCCAGATTCAGTAACCCTGACGACGAATGCCAAATTTGTACTTGTGAGGTATGTTATCTCTAAGAATAATAGAGTATGTATGTATTTTGTATGTATTTAGATCCTCCTGAAGAAGCCATCATTGGCTTATCAAAGCCGCAAGCTGACCGAAGTCAGTCTCTTAGATTCATATTTTAACGTCCATGATTATGAATTGTCAATTGTCAACAACTCTGTAACTGGACGACATACATTAATCTTGAAGTGACTCAAACTCGGGACCTTATGATTGAAAGGCACCGGCCTTAACCACTGAGCTAACACTCCCTTAAGTATGTTATCGTTAAGAATTTTGTTCGATGTAGAGGATGCTAGCATGCCGTGCAAAATGACAAACAAACAGAAAACAAGTATCCAGGAGAAATGATTGGATGTAAATACTCTGAGACAAAGCTGAAAAGTTAAAAAAAAATAAATAAATAAATAAATACTGAAATTAGAATTGATCTGTTACGTAGCACTGTTATAACCCTACCTGTGACCTAAGAGTGTATTTCAAACCAGTATGGGATTGTACTCAATTCTTGTTCTCACTTGAAACGTATTTTCTAGATGTGATGTGTTGGAGTAACACAGTACTGTGGAATTTTTCCTGACGGACAGACAGAATATTAGAAATGCCTCTTTGGTTGTTAAACACAATTATGGTAACTTTTGATGTAATGTCTTCTATCCATAAGATTACGTAAATTTGCTTTTCTTTCGTTCATCACCATAGCTAGCATAAATCGTATCTGTAAAATTTTCATATTTTCCTATGTTCATCATTTTCATAAATTTTAGTTTGGTTCCGTGACGTGTGAGGTCGAAGAATGCCCTGCTGTCTCATGCAGAAATCCAAGGCGAGTTCCAGGTGAATGCTGCCCTCAATGTTCGGTCTGCGTGGATAACGGACAGGAGTACGCAGAAGGTGAAACATGGACCTCAACGTCTCAGTCATGTACGACGTGTGCATGTGTGGTAAGAATTTTTTATATATATATAGTTATATGTATATATCTATATAAATATGTATATATATTTATATTTATATTGATATTAATATATATATGCATATATGTATTTATGTATTGGAGTTACAGAAAAAACAAAACAAAGATGTTGCATTTAGAGAAACGCTGCATGTCACACAATTTTGTGAGTGTTTGGAAGTAAAACAGACCATGCTGTGGTTTTTGCAAAGCTTCAAGCTAGTCAAACATATTATCATGAATACGTCATTTATATAGCGCTAAATCACAAAAAGTATCAAAGCGCTTCACAAAAAAAAAAAAAAAAACCTTAAAAAGGAAATAAATACAGTGAAAACAAATAATAACCTTATAAAAAAATCCTTAAATACCAACGCAAAAAAGTAAAAACCATAAGAGCTTATTAAAAATACAATAGGAGGTTCTATATAAAAAAAACAAAAAAAACAATAAAAAAAAAACAATAGGAGGTTATTAAAATACAATGAGACAAGTACAATAAGCATAGTAAAAGAACAATAAGCATAAATAGCTCATCTTCAGTGCGTGACCACTGAAGTTGACAAGGAGTATCAGGAATGGAAATGTCATGTTTCTACTGTCGTAGATATTTACATACTTATTTTCGGTGTGAGACAGTTAACAGCAGAAGACGTGTACACTGAGTATAAATAATATATGTAAAGGATGCTTTACAAATTTAGCAAGGAGAAATGGTTCTAGTTTATAGGGAGGTGTACCCTCGCTTGATATATTCACCACGCTCATTTGACGAGATATAAAAAGGCAGATGGGTTCAAATTGATTCCAATTAGGTTTTAAAACAGACCATGAAACATTCTCAAATCAAACTATAAGAATAGACATTCTCTGCCAATATTTCTTACAATCGTAGATGTTATGAATGTGTTTAAGGAGAAATATATATATGATTTCATGGTAGTTTTAATTAATGTTCTCTCTCCCAGGATGGCAGAACCACCTGTGAAGCGATTCCCTGTGCTACCAACCTACCATGCACCCATCCTGCTAGGAGTGTGGAGGGCTGCTGCAATGAATGTGATAACTGCTTTTACGATCGCCGGTACTTCTTGAACGGACAGAGATCAATGGATCCTTTGGACCCTTGCAGAATATGTGTATGCCAGGTAAGAACTGCTGAGAATGTATCATGAATACCAGGTATGAACTGAGAATGAACTGTGAATACCAGGTATGAACTGAGAATGAACTGTGAGTACCATGTAGGGAGGTAGAATGAACTGTGAATGCCATGTAAGGAGGGAGAATGAACTGTGAATACCAGGTATGAATTGATAATGAACTGTTAATACCAGGTATGAAATGATAATGAACTGTGAATACCAGGTATGAACTGAGAATGAACTGTGAATACCAGGTATGAACTGTGAATGAACTTTGAATACCAGGTATGAACTGAAAATGAACTGTGTATATCAGGTATGAACTGAAATGAACTGTGAATACCAGGTATGAACTGAAATGAACTGAAATGAACTGTGAATACCATGTAAGGAGGGAGAATGTACTGGGAATAGCAGGTATGAACTGAGAATGATTTGTGAATGCCAGGTTTGAACTGAGAATGAACTGTGAATATACCAGCTATGAAGTGAGAATGAACTGTGAATACTAGTGATGAGAATGAACTGAATACCAGGTATGAACTGAGAATGAACTGTGAATACCATGTATGAACTGAGAATGAACTGTGAATACCATGTATGAACTGATAATGAATTATGAATACCAGGTTTGAACTGAGAATGAACTGTGAATGCCAGGTATGAACTGAGAATCATTTGTGAATGAAGAGGACGATGGACGTTGACAAGGTCAAAAGCCAGATAATGAAGGGATGCCTACATGTTTCTAGGTACAGGACACGCTATATGAAGTAAATGCAAGTTTGTTTTGCCTGTGATTAGCTAATTCTAGATTTCGATATTTTCATGACATTTATTGTTCTAGGATGGAAACATGCAATGTGAGCCTAGAGAATGCCCAGAATTGACATGCAGTGACCAATATCGTCCTGAGGGAGAATGCTGTACTCGCTGTGCCAGTGAGTAAACGCCCCCAAAAAACATTAAGTAATTTACCACAATGGTGGTAATTCCTCTTTTTCGGAGGTGTGTAATCCGCCTTTGAAATGTAGTGAGGGTTCTGTTAGTATGTAGCAAGTAGCTAGATGCCATAGTGTCAATAACAGCCAGAAATATGTGGGGCAAGAATCACTCATTAGCACCTTAGACGGAATCAACTCGTAACTTATTGAAATGGCGATGGATTCTTTATCAATTTTTGCATGTTTTTTTAATATTTTTGTTTTCATGTGTCTTAACTCATTGGTCAGTTGTCTGTGGGTGAAGAGAGACAACTGTACAATATTTTCTGGTTTTGCTCTCATTATTAAACTGAATCATCTGTTTGCAGATTCAGAAGTATTTTTGTCTTTTTTTCCCTTTTTGGTTATAAAAGGTCACGTCATTTGATTTCTACATAAGACAAAAACAAAAGAACAGTGTAAAGAGCTTTGTTCTATATTTAGACAATAGCTTGTCTTTACATCCCAGGGGAGGCAATTACAGCCTGAAATGATCCAATTACTTCTCGTTAGGGGTGCCTTTTATCCCAACGGAGATTATTGTCTAAATTGGTCACTTTTGTTGTGATAACTTCTCAGATGGTCTTACAATGGTCTGTGTTTAGTAACACATTGTCTTGTCATAAATCGAGTTTTTCGAATGATGATGCTGGATTCTCGATCGATAAACCAGGATTATGAACGGATAAACCGGGTTTCAAGATCTATTGGGCATTTGGCTTGCCATAGACGTTGCCTATATATATTAAGAGTTTTAGTTTCATGTTTAACAACATTAACATACTTAGAGATAGAAATGGATTTTGCGTGATGTACCGTTACATAATTTTCACATTTAGGTACTCAGAATATTAAAGGTGTATTCCAGTGGCACACAATGTGACACTCATTTGGAGAAGAAATATATTCCACAAAGTTACTTGAAAAAACCCATCTCAATATCTTGTACCAAACATGAGATAGGTTCATTGATTGTGTTTTTAACCTACTTTGGCTACATTACAATCTTCCCTGCCTAGATAGCAAATACCACCTGAGTTCCCAGTTTTGGGCCAAAAACAGGGGATATATCTACCAGAGTTGGTAATGCTGGCCATACTGAATGCGCCTCTGCTCAAGTTCATGATTAAACACACAGTGTATTATTTCAGTGGTCAAGCCAAATTTTTCTTCACACAGGAAAGTAGTGCTGGCCATTAGAGTACTTGTGGTTACAATCATACGGTGGCTGGTCAATTAATTAGGTGTGCTCAAGTTTGCCTATAGCTGTCACGGTTCTTTGTAATTTAGAATTTCGTCAAAATGAAACATTTGTGTAGAATACAGTATTTCTGCACGCATGTGTAACCGAGTTTGATATATTGAAACGAAAAACGAAGACAGTTTCAGCTGAATTGTCGTGACGACATCATTAACTGCTGCTGTTGCCAGATGCCAAATTCGCCCCCAAATAATCATGCTGTTAAAATGAGGATGAGGGTTTGACCTAAAGCTGCAGAAAATTTTCAAGATTAGCTTCAAGCGTTGGACTTCAGACACAGGAATACCCCTTTAATGGTCGTCTACAAGTATTAAAATGTGTTGGTTGCATGTTTTACAACATTCACATACTAACATTGTTAGTTATTTCATGTCTTGTACTGTTACATACCTTCTATATTTGTTTTCACATACTTAGATTTTTAAGTATTTGTCTTCAGTTGTGAGTCCTAGTTTACATATGTAGCCATGGTTACATGATTTTTACATAGTTAGTGATTTTGCATATTCACCTTTCAGTAAAAGATAGTTTTTTTTTATTTGCTGGAAGGGACAATTTTAACTAAAAATGTATTTCTCATTTTCAGACAGGTAATATTTTAGAAAAACAAAACAGTAGCTGGATTCTGGGTTTGCTTTTAATTGGTAATTAATGGGTGGTTAATTGCATGTCCTACACCTCGCAGATTTGAATACATATTTTTTGGGGGTCGGTACGTCTTTGCTGGGTATACGTCTCCCGTCCACTAACCGGTTCTCGTCTCGCTATGTAACTAACAGGCAGTCTTATCTCGACAGAATGTGAATTTGAAGGTCAGGAATTTCCCGACGGGGCAAGGTTTCCCAGTCCAACTGATTCATGCTTTGTTTGTGAATGTTACGGTGGCAGGATCGGGTGTGGCATGACGGTGGAATGCCCACCTGTGACCTGCTCACACCCTCGGACGGTTGACTGCTGTCCGGTTTGCTCAGGTACCAACACCCCCTGCCCCACCCCCCTCCCCCCTCACGTATATCCCACTCCTTCTTTTAATACCTTCTATTCCATATATCTGCATATATATATTCATCCCTTTCAACCCTATTGATTTCCAATTAAACCAAGAAACACATTTAACGTTTAATTCGAATGCCATATTTTTTCACCATATTCATATATTACTTGAATATTACTGAATATGCATGAGACTGAACTCAACAATGAACCCAAAATGGCCGTCGCGATCATACACAATGAATGCTTGTTATAGACAAGTCTAATTTTATTGAACATTTTTTCCCAAAGCATATATATATATATATAGATCTCGGTCAGCATGTTTCAAGAATGTGACCAAACACAGCACCATGTATCTAATGTTAACATGAATGACTATCAAACATGGCCATTTTGAGTTTGATAAACATGATTTTATTCAGGGAAAATAATGTTATAGTAAAATGTCAAGAAATGTGATATTTTGGTTTCCAAAGATGTAATGAAGGGGCATTTTACTGCTGCTAATATTTTGCAAAAATCTTTCTTCAGTATTCAGAATTAAACACAATTAAATTTTCCAGAAAACATCACAAAATGTGATTTTTTTTTTTTTAAAACAATGGAATGTAAAATAACTTTTGCAAATTATTAATAAATTCTTATAGGTCAGTGTGTCACGGATGAATGACTTTAAAAATTAACTGTTGAAGAGCTTGTGATTATTTTTTTTTAAGTAATATTATCTGCTTTGTTTTCTCTTTTAAATATTCACCAAACCATAATACAGCCTTGTAAGATATGCAGCTCACCCAATTAAAATCAGTAATCTTGAAACAGCTTATACGATAAATGCTTCGTAATTATTTTTGCAAGCTTTGGCTATAAATTCACATATTTAGAGTTCTGTTTTTGGCGTAGCTTGCTTTCAAATGGATGGACTGTTTTGCCTGCAAAAATTATTTTCCCTAGCCTAAATTTATTTATTTATTCTTTTTGCATCAAAGATAGAAAGTCAAGATGAGTTTTGTTGATTTTAATAATTTAATCGGTTGGTATTTTCTATGCAAAAATTAAAAACTGTTAGAAGGCAGTGTGAGGTTAGTTTTGGATCGAAATGATCACTTTTAGTCCAGAAATGTAGAATTTTAATCCAACGTAAAACAAAAAATGCACTGCAATAATTATAACTGCCAGTTTTTGTGTTATTCCCCGTAAAATTAAGTTCGGAAATTCTCCCTTTTTGAAGAAAAAATTGAAAAAAAAACATGACATTGGCTCATCTGTCAAGGCTTAATTGTTGACAGTAATAAACATTGAACTGTGAATAAAAAATTAGATATTTATTCAGCCATTGGATAGAATATATACAATGGAAATTGGATGAAAACAGGAGCTCAAGCGAAAACAATGAAACGATTAAGACAATAAATAAAAATGTAAACAAATTGTATGACTAGGTAAAGGATATAAAAGGGTACTATGTATACTGCTCATGATATAAAAAGAGTATTCAGAGGTAAAAAAGTATAACAAATATAGCATTATGAAATGATGTATAACAAATATAGCAATTCCCCAAATAAATTTCTTATTTTACCTCAAAAGTGCTTTTTAGCGTAAAGTATCTTTTTGTGTTCATTAAAGGTACCTCGGTAAATATTATTTTATGCGGGATACAGCGGGCAATTGTGAGTACAAGCTAGGAACAATAACATCCGTCCAAAAGCAGTCTGATTAAGGAGAAAAAAAAGTAATATTTAACCTGGTCACGCCAAGCTCAAAAGTGCTTCCTTCACTGATATTTAAACGAATCACACATTCTATTTCCATAATTTATTACAACCTTTTATATTATTCTGCATTGAGAAACCTGTAGACTTATTTAGCTCAGTTTTAATTAAAACATTGATTGCTTTTATAATACTCAAATTATGTATCAGAAAATAAAACAAATGATCACTTTGAAATACTATTCTTAATGATTGAACAGCTCAACAAATCATAGGATCTTTCGGAAGTAAGTAAAAATGGCACCTTTATCAAAATGCACAATCACATTCATTTTTTATTCAAATTTGATAATTTAAAAATTCCTCATTATTTTTCAGTAATTAAATAGCATTCTTGTCCAGGATGTAAATATTTGTTTATCAATTTTTATGATAATATTTATGAAGTTAACTCATGTAAAGATTGTGGCACCTATTTCAAATCGCACAATCACCAATTGTTTTTTCTTTTCAGAATCGATAATGTAAAAATTCCTAATTGTTTTCAGTGTTTTTAATGTTCCTCACAACAATGTTGATATTGTTTTTGTTTATTCTATGAATAATATTTGTGAAGCTGACTTTTGTATGTAAACATTGTGAAATTCCATTTGGTGCCTCTTTCAAATTACACAATCACAATTTTACTTTTCAAATTTGATGATTTATAAGAAAAAAAAATCCGAATTGGTTTTTGCTTTGAATAGCATAATTTTTGGGCTTAACATATGACCTTCCATCTTTAATCCTACCCTCACATCCAATCCCTTATCTCTCCTAATCTCTCCCAACCACTCAGTTTTAATCTCGTTTTAAAACTGGTGACAGTTTTGTCGATGTTCGCACGCTAACATATTAAAATGCTTTGTCGGCTTATTGTTTGCATACTAATGGTAATGTTGATTCTCTATGGTGAAACTAACTAATATTTTTGTTGACTCATATTTTAACATGTTTTAAATATTTTAGCAAAGTTTCTAATTCATAGTTAATTGAAAGTGTTTACTGCTAAATTATGCACACTTACCTCTACTAATCTTTATATGTCATTTTAATGGGAAAAAAAACCCAAACTAAATTATGACATTTTGTATTTTATATTAAGCTTTCTTTTTGTTTTTCAGAAATTTGTTACTATTAACATAACTCAGTTTGATATATATATAAATATATAAATATTACGATCATACCATCTTAATCTGTTTCATATCCTGGCTGCTGTTGTTAAAGATATAACAGACAGCCTTACATTTCTTTACTCAACAATAAAATCAGTCCTACCTTAGTATCGTCTTTCGTTGTTTTAATATTTCGTGATATTTCACAGCTAAATAAAAATTGAAATTATAAGCCAAAGATGAAATACATTTATTTTGTTTGGGAATCGTGGTAAAAAACACAGTCAGGAGAATAAAATAGATTTAACTCATTGTAAGTTAAATTACTGAACTGATAAATCTATGAATATTCACATATGGTAATTATTTGATATGGAATCATGTAAATTTTGATCAGGTAAATTCATAGAAGAACAAAAAAAGAAGAAGAAACAAACAGTCTGGAGAACCAAAATTAGATTTAACTCAGTGCAGGTTATATGAGTGAACTGATAAATCTATGAATATTCACGTATGGTAATTATTTCATATGGAATCATTGAAATTTTGATCAGGTGAATTCACCTCACAGAAGAACAAAAAAACAAAAATAAACAAACAGTCTGGAGACTAAAATTGATTTAACTCAGTGCAGGCTATATGCGTGAACTGATGAAGCTATGAATATTCACGTATGGTAATTATTTGATATGGAATCATGTAAATTTTGATCAGGTAAATTCATAGAAGAACAAAAAAACAAAAAGAAACAAACAGTCTGGAGACTAAAAATTAGATTTAACTCAGTGCAGGCTATATGCGTGAAATGATAAATCTATGAATATTCACAATGGTAATTATTTGATATGGAATCATTGAAATTTTGATCAGGTGAATTCACAGAAGAACAAAAACACAAAAAGAAACAGTCTGGAGACTAAAAATGGATTTAACTCAGTGCAGGTTATATGCGTGAACTGATAAATCTATGAATATTCACGTATGGTAAAAATTTGATATGGAATACCGCAAATTTAATCAGGTGAAATCACAGAAGAACAAAAAAGATTTAAAAAATCAGTCAGACACACTGGATTGAACTCAGTGCAGGTTATATGCATGAACTGATGAATCTATGAATGTTCATGTATGACCTTTGACCTATACTGTTCAAAACTGTCAGTAAAATGGTTGTGAAAGTTCTAAGAATGTGCTGTTATTTTACCCTTTTCTTTTCCCCTCCGTTTTAAAGAGCTGTATGAGCTTTTCCCGCGAATTCGCGGAATATCCGTGATTTCTTAAAAAAAAATGTTATCCTAACACACTGTAGCATACGCAGGAGCCTATACCTCAATTTTTGCAAAGTTCTGTGATTTTTTTTTACCCCAGGCTAATCACTGTGCATAAAGGAGAGTATAACGTAGATGAATCATGCAACAAGTTGTAGTAATTTGCATAGCATAACCATGTACAGTATTATCTCTCCACAATCAGTTTAAGACCTATGACCGATAGAAGACTATAAAATATACAACAGGAAACTAACGACATTGTAAACGTTAGACGTTATTTCCCATCCCCTCTCCCTTTGGGAGAACTGTAATAATTCCATCTGTGAAAAACAAAGATCTATCAAAATTGTTAATCATATTCATATTTTTTATTTTGATCTCTTCCGCTTCCCCCTTACCAAAAAAATTAAAAAAAGGCTGCGAATATAACGGCTACGAGCTGGGCAACCGAGAGGAGCTTACTATCAGCGAGGAGTGCGTCATATGTTCATGCTTGGTAATATTTACCTTCTTTCTAGTTTCTATTTTTCCCCTTTTCGTTTGTGAAATCTCTACTTATATTTATGTTTTTCCATATTTTTTAATCTTTTTAACTGCTACTGAAGACATTACCAAGTGCTTGAAAACTACATTTTGTGCTCAAATTTTGCCGCAGTTTTGTGATATCATGTTGAAATTTTTAAAGGAAAGACCAGCGAGCTGCATGAAAAATATAGTCTGTCTCATAAGCACCCCCCCTTCCTCCAATCCCCCCTCCCTTCTGCCACCACCCAAATCACTGCAATGATGAAATAATTGTCAAATTTCAACATAAAACAGTAAATTTGTGAGACTATTTAAAAATCTCTGTACGAGATTGAACGGTTGGTAACTGGATAATAACTTGGTATATCGACATAACCGTAACCACGTACCTCTCTTAGAATGTTTGTCTAAGAAACGAAAAGAAATTTGATGTGTGGTGGCTCACACAAGCTTTAAGTAAGCTTTAATTAGTATTCCATAATGAGTAAGACATGACTCTTTAAAGTGCTTGCAGTAATTTTCCATATTAAAGATGAAGTGAAGTGAAGATAATAGTCGAAATACCAGTCTGTACTCTCCTCAAGTTGTTTCATCTCTTCAAATGTTCGAAATTTTTTATCCGTGGTCGTCTCATTCATAAAATTAAAAAAAAAAAATTAAAAATTAAAAAGTGAAAATTTCTGTGAAAATGAAATGTGGCTGAGTTCGGACATTCCTGATACTGTTAATGGCGCTAATAGACTCCAATGTTTTTGTTTTTACCAGAACGGTGTCGTGAATTGTATCGAAGATCCAGAATGTGATGCATCCAGTAGTTATGACGGTAAGGAGGAATGTAATGGTTGGTGCAAGCGTGGTGTAAGTATGGTGTGATACATACAGTACTGGTTAATGAAATGAATGGTTTGATTGGTGTAATATTGGTGCAAGCATGGTGCAATACATACAGAAATGTTAAATGGAATAAATAGTGCACTTCTGGTGCGAGTATGGTGTAAAACTTTCAGTAGGGTAAATGCGATTTTTGTCTCAGACTATTGGAAGTATGGTGTTGTTAATGTGGTAAATGGTGAAGTGCTGGTGTAAGTCTTGGGTGATAATTCCCAGAAGTGTTGATGGTATTGTCGATCGATTGTGAGTCATGTGATAGACAAAGAGACCTTGCAGGGGGTGGGTTGTGGGGTGTATGGGGGTACCTGATCCCTCTTTACAGAGGACAAAAGGGATTTAATTAAACTCAGACAATTTTGTCACCGAAAAAATTCTGCTCATTTAACCAATGACATGTGATTGGTGGAGATATTTGAGAGAAGAGAACCACATTTATCTTATTTCTGAAGTTGCTAAGCTGCAGTTTTATCCAGATCATAAGCAAGTCAAAAAACATCCTCGTTAAGCAACCTGGGAGTCATGTAAAGTCACTTCACGATATGTCGGCTGCACAGACAAAGAGACTTAGTTGTTTTGTCTGAAGTTGGTGGAAGTTGGGTGGGATGGTGGTGTGAGAAAAAGATGTCTTCAACCGAAAAGTTGTGATGTGATGCTCATCTCCAATTTTT
>KN885665.1:80196-101378 GCA_000934455.1 Apostichopus parvimensis | reverse complement strand
TACAAATACTGCTATGTCTGTTTGCGCTTGTATAGCAACTTGACGATTTTGTATAGTAGTTTGTGATACCGGATAAATTATTCCTCGTCACTGGCTTTCAAGGGCCACGTCAGGCCCAGCTGGGGACAATAAAGTAACTTTTCGAGGACTTGAATCGTTTTCCTGCAGTACAGTATGAAAATCAGAAGATACTGTTCAGCATTCCATGTTTCTCCAGGTCACCCAAACTTACTCTGCTCATCCCCTCCCCTCCACATTTAACCCTCATCAGGCCTGGTCTATGGTCTATCACATCGGAGCCAACAGCAAGCACTATACAGCCCTATGAAATGACTTCCACGGTTAAACAGCAGCAGTAAATCTGCTCTCAAGTGGCTCTTGCTAAGACGCAGCAGATAGATTGTGCAGTACGTTTTTCACTAAACACAATCTACTTAAAAAAAAGTTATTATATTGAGTTGATTGGGTGTCAAATCTGCCAAAAAGAGTGTCACAATGGAGTCATTTATTCCCTTGTCTATATCCATTCATTATATATGAAGGTTGGAAGTAATCTTTATCATTATTCAGCAGTATATACCAGCGGTATACCGCAGAGTTGATGATGTCACTGTAAACTATCATCATGATACTGTTATTGGATAGGGAAGGAAGACAACCTTCACAGTGTAAGGTTATCATAGTACACAACCTGTACATTCCAGATACTTGTCTGTAATATATCTAGTAAAACACAATCAAATAGTTAAACCACGAATAAAGAGATATATTAACTACTTGACAAACTTTCAGAATTCAACCAGACTGGAGGTCAATGTAATCAATGACATATAAACATGGATATAGATACTGCTATCTCAATTATCTATCGCCCTCTTTGGTGCACATCTATAGACTGTTGCAAATAGCTCTACTAGACTCTCGTTAAAGAATAGCTCTGAATATAACCAAGGTTCATTTGCTGATAAATCAAGAATGTTAATTGAGTCCATACTACTGCTGCTCTCTACTCCTCTGCCCCGCCCATCCATTGTTCTTTAATTATCAGACTTGCTGGCTTTCACTGGAAGATAAGACAAAGGTAAACCAGGAAGTACGCATGTTCGAATTAGGGAAGGAATGGTTCGGGAATACGAAAAGACGACGGAACCTTAATTTTTCTACTCATCATTTTCTTACGGGAATATCTCTACAGTCACAGGGAGCAACATCATCTCTTCAAGTCACAGTATCTTTTCAATTAGGTCAAAGTTACCAAATAGTAACCATGCTCTTTTCTCAGCATAGATTGAATTCTGGGCTATTACTATGAATTGACCAACAAGACCATATCCACCCCTCTCCCAACCTCTCCCCCTCCCCCCCCATTTGCTCCTCTTAAACATATGTTACTTTCTCAACATAATCATTCATGGTGAAACAGGCTTGTCATTCCAGGAGACTGCATTGTGCAACTCATCATGTCCCTTCCCTTGTTCCCTTCTCCCTCCCTACCACCATTTCTATCCCTAGCTTGAAGTTGTTGAGCCTGTTGCATGGAATACATACAATATTCCCTGCTACTTCAATGTTACATGCAGTCACAAGAATGATAGCTGTTAAGGAGAGGTTACCAACAGAAAGTGGGAATTGGCACCAATTGCTTTAAGTACTTCCATATCTCCATTCTTCTTTTCCTAAAAGATACCTCCTTAGATCTAAGCGGGTGAGGAAAGTTTACAGAATGGGTGGTTGGAGTGGGGGGGGGGGGGTTGGGGGCGTTAATGGAGGGAGGCTTTTCATATCCTGTCCTTGTCTTTAGCTACCAATTACAGGTTAATGCAGGTTAATGTACACTATATAGTGACTGATAATGTAATGTCAAGTTTTAATTCTCCCTTATAAACCTTAAGGTAGGCGAGGGAAGGAGGGCAAGGGGGGGGGGGGAGGAAGGGGGGGGAAGGGGAGTGACAAGGGAGGGGAGACTTGACATGACAATATTGTCTTAAGATATCAATTACAATAATAATTGGTTGTTTGTACAGTAATGTAGTGGTATACGTAGAGTCTTACATTTTTTTTAATGTCCTTTGACGACAATGACTTTGACGATGATAGAGTATTAATATTAGATTAGATATGATACATAAATAGATCAACTCTAGTCTTATCTCATTGACTAAACCACAGGTTCAACATTTCGATAGCTGCTTCCAACATCAAAAGAACATGATAACAAGTCTGAAGGTGTGATCTGTGTTTATCATTGCAGGTATTGACTTCCACATAGAAGATAGATATGTAAAGTTCAGCAAGAGTACAATGTTCATTGTTGATTGAACTTTCTGTTTAACTTGTATGATAAGTACGTCTATAAGTGCAACCTTCTGTCTACAGATGGAAAAAAATATATGGAATATTTTTTATTTTATCCCAGCATAATCTATATCTCATACTCTAGTCTCCTTTGTCATATCTTTTAAGGGACACAGAGTCAGGCTATTATTAAAATAAGTTTCAGACATGAATAGGATTTTCAAAGTATTTTCCTGCTATCCCTCTTTGGTTAGCACTATCTAAAAGGTCATATTTTTCTTCTTATACAATGGTACAAAACATTTGTAAAACTTTCATGACAGTGCGAATAGTTTTAAACAACCACTTCCCGTGTAATTTACTTTAATCAATCCCGACATGTTGATTGAAAGTTTCATTAGTTAAAGTCAATAATAAAAAACAAATTTATAAATGATTATAAATGATATCATATATGCTAAGGCATCTGAATTTACTCCCCCACCCCCCCCCTCCCAGCACCATCGTTGTGTTGTGTCCACTTTGCACAAGGTACCGATAGGCGACTGCATAAAACTTTCCGCAAGGGCCATAGTAAGTAATCCAGGATATTCTTTCCTTGGTTGGAAAAAGAAACCTGGAAAAACCCTTCTAGCTTGATTTATTAGTTTTGTCACAATTGTGAAGAAAACTTGTCAGGTATGATTAATTTAAAACAATGGATCAATTTCAACAAGATAGGCTTGATGTACAAAACAACTGCGGAAATAAATCAAATATCCTCAGAATTTTCCCAACGTTTAGAAATAGAATTGCCTTTTGGGTTCAAAAAGAGCTTTACTAGAAGTTTTGACCAAATGGACTATTCTGATACATTTGAAAGTGTGACGTTAGACAATGAGATATCACAGGGCAAGAAAATGCTTGGTGGGTGGTGGAAAAAAATATAGCATATTAAGTGACCATTGGTTGACTTTCTAGCTTATTTTTGGACCAATACTAACAATCTTTAAGATATCTAACAAAAGATATAAATGTGAATATGTAGATTTCCTAAATTTAGCTGTTTTGAACTTTCAGTTCCAATTTGATTTAAGTTTGTTTGAAAGGTGGTCATGGTAGTAAAAACACACTGTTTCAGGAATGCACATTTTCTTGTTTACGTATATGTCACTTCGTTTACAGATTTATGATAACATAGAAAGTGATACTTACTGGAAAACCAGGTTCGCCAATCAGACCTTCTTCACCTACGAGATCAAAAGAATTTGTTAATATTCATGAAAATGCCTTACAATAACAATCCTTCAAATAAATAGAAAAAAAAAGAAAAGTGTAAAATTTTTACACATTTTCTTTTGTAAATTATCCAACTGACTTTATTTATGTATCCAGCCTTGTTTAGTAAACAATATCATCAATATTGGAGTCATTCCGGACACTTGACAACTCCTGCCAGATTCAGTATATTACTCAGAGGCTAAACTGAACATCATCTGTAAGAAATGGCTGTGTCCACTCACAACTTACCGAATATCGCTTTCAATATCATGAATGGACCATACAACCTTGGGGCACAATGTGTGAAACAGCCTTATGTCATGTAGGACAGGGTCCCCTCTCCCTTCCCATAGAAAGAAAAAACATCCAGTTATCATCTATTTGTTATTTATATTCTAAAGGCATATTTTAGTTCAAATATACTACTGTCCCTAAATGAACGAGTGTAATCGCAGTAAAATCGATACATTCGTTTCAACAACAGCCACAAACAAGGGGAGGGGAGAACAGGAGAGGGGGGGGGGGGAAGAATTATCTGATTTAAAATACATGAGATCTTGTTTCCAATGATGCACAGAAGACCTGTATAATGGTCACAATCATTAAACTCTGTTAAACTGTCTCACTAGGTCATCGCCATATTCAGAAGTAATTTTGAGTGATAGAATCTCTAAAAGGGTCCTTTCTTGGCCATTTTAAAGTTTTAGTTTCAGTAATATACACTTACACTATTTTCCATTTAGTCTCTTGTTAACTTGAAGACGAAACTAATGCCTCAAGTTCATATATCTAACTACTTTTTGGAAATCAACTTTTTAATCTTGAGCAATTCATAGAGTGAAATCCAAAAGTTTTCCAAGAGTTCTATTTCCCTCCCTCCCATTCTGGTGCGATGGAATCATTTTGGGGTTCTGAGTATAAGTGTACCAAGAAAGACATGTAAACATGTACAAATATATAAAAAATGATGTGGCTGAACTCTGTATGCAGTTACATCCGGACTGACTCGTAACAGATTTGTAACATAATTCCTTAAAATACAAAATTGAAGGTTATTTTCATGCAGAGTTGAGATTTTGCTGTAAGGATTATGTAAAAAGGAGAAGAAATTAAATAGTAAGTATATATTGATAATGATTCAAAATGCAATAAAATATATATGTACGCAATGAAATGATAAATATTTATGATAACATATTTGAAAGAATTTGGCAAAGTTCACAGCAAAAACAGCAACAGATGAACCCATTGTTTTATTTCCTTTCAACCTAGACCATCCTCCACAGATTTTAATGTACAAGTTGGCTTATCTTCTAATTTGCATGTTATTTGACAAACATATCACAAACATTTTAACTTTGTGATAGTATACATAGACTTCCTCCTCGAGCAGGATATGGACTGTATTATCAGCAGATGTGAGAAAAGTAAACATTCGTTAAGAACTTTGACTGAAAACTATTTAAACAAATATTCAATTTACACGAAATCAATTACATGATGCCGTACTTTTGCAATGATCAAGAACACCATTGACTGCTAGTAAATTTTAACATGTATTGGAGTGCCCCCATTCCTCCCTTTTCCCACCCATCCTAAATGTCCTCCTTGGCCATCTATAGTTAATCTGTATCATCACAATATTAATTCGCTGATCAGCAGAGGAATTCTGGGAAAGGTTCGTCACTGCAGTTGTAATTAAGTGTCTGCAACATGGAAAATAGTTCAACACAACAAGATCAGTCTGCAATATGGAAAATAAATCAACACAACAAGATCAGTCTTTTGTTTCGGGTTGACGGTACAGATTGAACTATTTTGCTATTAGCAACTTTGAATCATACTTTGTTGCATACTCGAAGGAAAACCAAAATCCAGCCAATTTAAAGTTTTCTCTTCGTCGTCTTATTGCAGTAACTAATTAACTTGGTAACCCTTAGAAACCACTTATAAAATGAAAAAAATTCATCACCTCTTACTTTTCTAAAACATGTTAATCTGTCTACAAAGTCAAAGCCACCCCTCCCCCCTCCCCCACCCCATTTGTACACTTATTCATACAAGACTAACAATTATTACCATACAAAAATGCCTTAAGAAAAATCTAAACTTTCCTTCACGGCTACCAAGGCATTAAAAAAGTTGAGTACAGTAGTAGAGAATAGTCAAGAACAGTACTCAAAGAATAACAACAATAATAATAATAAAATAAAAAAATAAAAAAAGAAGAAGGATATCCATACATCAGCTGATCTCTTTTGCATCGGCCTCCATATTTTGAGTGTTGCCTTTTTCTTTATCTTCAAGAACATTTTGTTGCCATCAATCTAACTTTGTGAAATTTGTAAATTTTCACATCAAAAATTGTGATTAGGTTTAATATTAAAGAAACCTTTTGCTTCTACTTGTTTTTTTAAAGGAGTCATGCATATGCAAACACAGAACATTTATCAACCAACGTGAAGGGTGCAAGAACATCTTTATTCATTAAATATGTAAATATATGCAAACTGGAAATGAATGATAAGTCATTTTGGGAGTGCATGGTTTCATCAACAAGGTTTACTTTAATATCTGAAATGGTTACAATTTTTTAAGTCTATCTTGACAAAAATAAAGATGTTCTTTGTGGAAAGAAATTCTGAGATTGGAAACCAGATGGCACAATTACATCAGCAACAAATATTTCATGCATCAGTTTTGATAACATTGTTCAGCTGAGGACAAGAAAATCAAACACACCTGTAAAAGTTTGGTGTGATACGCTACAAATTTGTGTGATCATGTGTTTTCCATCACAGAAAAAGGTTTGATCTGTGCAATTTTGACAACACCAGAAAACAGTTTTAACCAAAACCAGATGACACCATTGTTACCAACACCAGATGACACCATTGTTACCAACAACACCAGATGACACCATTTATCACATGTATGACAAACATTGACCAAGCATTTTACGATATAACATGCTACCATAGACCAACAGCTACAAATAAACCACAAAGTCCAAAATAGTTTAATTCAACTTCCAACTTATAACTGACTTAGGGTTACTACCAACCTATTCCCCCCCCCCCCATCTCCTTCCCAACCCTACCCTCAGTTCAAAAAGGCCACCATGAAGTGAATTGCAAGAGAGTTGATGAATCTCTAAAATTGTGACTGCTTCAATCTATTTGTCTGTATCTTTTGCAATATTTCAACAAATTAATCAGTCCTCATCAAGTAGGCATTCCACCACTTTTATAAGTACATTCTACTTCATTTAATGTTTATTCTTCAAAACATTTTCTATTTGGAGTTTTGGAGTTTGATCGGTGAAAGCGGTAATGCTTATACATGAGACATACCTGGCATTAACATTGCTGATTTGCTATGATTTTAGTTCAAAGCAACTTAAAACCAAATTAAAATTGGATTTAATAATTAATTTAATCAGCTAAGGATTCACTTAATTAAGTAAACACTAAAGGAGTCCTTTCCCCTTTGACAAAGACTACTTTAGTTTGCTTGGAACTTACATTATATACCAGTTTTGATTTAAGACAAACAGAGACAAAATTACAAATATTGGGATATTTTTGTTTTGTCCAAAAAGAGCAAAAAGAGTTCAAGAGTATTAATAGACAGAAGAGCCAAAGTAAGGGAGGGATGACATTATGCACAAAGAAATAAATTAGCTTAATTATTGTAATTAATGTAAATAATTAAAATTGTAAAGAGTCAACAGCCACTTCATAGCCATTCTCCTCACATTTTGGGTGATGTGAAACATGGTAAAACTATAACACGCAATCTTGTACATTTTTTTTCTTTTTCTTTTTCACATTTTTTTTCTTTTCATTTTAACAAGACACATAAATACACAATGCACGATTTTTTTTCTATGTGTCATAAACACACTGATTTTTTACTTTGCTGTAAAGGACACTGAAGACAAACTTTTCCTTCCTTTCAAGATGGTGAGTAAGAGAAAGAAGAATGAAAAGATATGAAATGATGAAAGAGAAGAGAAGTATCGTTAGTGATGATTAAAATTTTGTCAAACAAATATTGGGCAAAATCATGATTATATCGTCACTGTCAAAAAAGTTTTTTTTTAAATCTTTATAAAGCTGCATGAAAAGCAAAATACACAACATTTTAAGATGGAGTTCGTAACAGATATAATTAATATGCAAAATAGCTAAATGATTAGCCATATTTTTATAACCTACTGGAAGCTCCAAAATCAAATTAATGCAGTTGTCATAATCTTGTATGTCTAAGAACCAAATTCAGAAAGAAATTCTGGCCAAGGAATGTCATAACTCATTCTGCTCAGTGTTATAATGCTATATTGTTATGTGAAAAAATGGCTAAAAACAAAAGATTTCCTACTATTCTAAAATATTTTTAAGGATAACTAGAGAATTTTGGGAAACATTTAAAGCTGAGAACTCCATAATGAAAACAACACTGTGTCAAGTTATGACATGTAATGCATTTGTTTATTTTTTAAATTTTTTAAATTTTAACTTTGACACTTCTGATATGTTTGCACTGTCATAATAAACTAATATGATTATCATCCTTTAATTTCATCAATAACTACACAAATAATATTCTCAGGGAGGAAAACATTTGATTTTAAAAGAAATAGAGTGAAATATGTGAATGATAGATTTTACACAAAGCATGCAAAGAGATAGAATAGTAAAACAGAAGCATCAGACACAAAGCTTAATTTTCAGAGGCAAGGAATTTTTAATTCATAAGCACCCCCTCTTTCTTATCTCATCACACCCATATTTCCTAAACAGCATCAGTTTTGCCTGTTTTCTGCAACACAAGAACAGGATTCAACTTGACTGTCCAAACAAAGTACTCCAAAAGACAAGCAATTATTTTTATGAATTTTAATTTTATCACATTTGTATTCATTGATCTATACTATTGTTAAATTAATGTTTTGGTTTAATTTCCAAGTGGTTGGTATGTTGATACCCAATGAGGATATTAATGGGAACATTTTTTATACCATATCAGAATTTTCTCTTCTAAGAAACTGTCAGGATATTAAAACATTTCTATAATTAGATGGCATCATTAATTTCTCAATATTTAATGTTCATTGGGGTGAAAAGGGAAGGTTAGATCTACCTTGGATCAATTGGTGTTTCATATTCTTCTAAGTCAAATAAATTTTAGTTAAATTTGCCTGAGATTGACAAGCAAACACAAACCCAGTTTGATCATGCTGTCTGATGGCCCCAATGATGCTCTCCAATACCCCACCCCCACCCCTTAAACCACCTTCATTGCGGCTGTGGGAAATCCCCAAATTACTTGATATAGAAATAATATATATCCCCATAAAGCTATCAAGCCAATATTTGTAATTAAAGCTGCCAGGGTTAATATTAAGATCAAAATTTGCATGATTAAATATTTTAGTTAGGAACAAAATTATTAATTGTGCTTTTCTGTATGAAGACAGACAGTCAGGGTTGCAGGTGCTTTTGATGGACAAAATTGAAAACAGCAAAACAATCAAAGTGCAGTGAAAGTAATGAAGCGTTTATTGATTTATTAGTTTCAAAACAAGCAGAGAAATTATCACAATTTTCAAATTAATTTTGAATAATTTTGGTATATATTGATGTATATTGACAGTGCAACACACTGCAAACATTATTGAGTATTGAAAAGCCATACAATATGATTTTGATGATTTTGCTTTAAAATAATCATTTATTTTTTTTGGATGGGAGTATGTGCAACAGCAAAAGAGGGCGCTGTATATGGTTACCTTTCTTTCCTCGCTTGCCTCTTTCACCCGGAGGTCCTGCTTTTCCTGGAAGACCTGAGGGAGAAAAATATGAAAAAATATGAAAAATCTCTTTGGATAAAATTGTGAATACAGAGCTTCAGCGAGAACAACTTTGGAATTTGTAATGAATATTCTTCCTACAAAGAAGTTGAAATGGTTAGAAAGTCCTCTTAGAAATTCCACTCTTAGACACTTTAGGTGGTAGAATGAGGTGGGTCCATTGGCCAGTACTGACCAGTTGCTAAGGGTGAACAGTGATAAACAGGTTACCAGTTCATACTAGGCTTAGTAAAGCCAGAGTGCTGATGGTGTGAGTGTGAGGGTACAGGTAAGCAAGGCTGATCAGTAAATTTCTAAATCTGAAAAAACTTAATTAAAGCAGATGGGATGAGAAGAAGAGAATATATAACTTTATCCAGTTATCTATGAATGACATATCAGATTTGATTTGACTTGCAACTGAGGAATAATCTATTCTGGAAATTTCCTTAATATACTGATCACAGTCAGATGTGGATCATACGATATTTAGCCCAAAGCATCATCTAACCATGCACAGCTCCAAGTTCAGCTGCACTGGATACTACAACTTACAATTATTATCGCCTAAAAAATGGAGTTAACTTAAGCACTTAAAACATTTAAATTCCCTCCAGTGAACTTTTGAAATAAATCAGGCTTTTCTATTCCAACTCACTCAATTAATAAGCCGTTCTGACACCCACCCGACCATTGCAGACAGGACCCATAACAATAAACAGAATATATGTAAATAAGAACGGCTTCTACCCTGTTTCCGTTTTGTGTGTGTATGTGTGTGGGCGGGTATATGTGTGTGTATGTACCTAGTACTATTGACCTCCACTTACAGCCCTTTATCTTGTTTTCCTACAGCAAGAGTCGCTTACCAATACTAATCTTACTTCGTGTATGTAAACCAATTAAAACAGCATTTTAGGTGTAAGGAAAACAACTCATGATCAGCCCTACGACATTTGATTCAAATAATAAGCTGTAAACACATCCTGCAGACGCCACAAAATAGGAAAACTTTTACTTGTTCAAAACAGCTGCTTTCACTTTATACAGAACGGTTGTATTACTGGTTTTGAACGTACAAATTAACATTAAACACATTGTTTTGCGATCGTCTGTATTTAAATAGTAGGGTTTACTGAGAACATAGTCTCGGCACGAATGATGTCTCAATTCTTCAGGCGGGGTTACGGTTGAAACCATTCCTAATGGTTTATATCCTTTCTCATTCTCAAAGGTCGGTTAAACTCTGTTCAGAAGTCATCATTATCACCAGTGAAATTCCATAATTGTAAAATACATTGAAAAGAAGTAGTACGTGTGTCAACTTCAAAATGGTTAATTGGACGAAGATTGAAATTTGTAGAGGGAACATAAGTATTGGATTTTTATGGATCACTTATTTCAAACTTGGTTATTTATTTGACACTAAAATCTATTAAGAATGCACTTCATCAGCTTGCCTATGAATTTTATTTGAAATAATGAAGAAAAATTCTCCCTTTTTTCTTCAAAATTGAATATTCTCATTCTGAAGATTGCAGGCATTTTATGGTGCAACAAAATGAATCTTAACGAACAGAATCAGAAATAAGGCTACTCAATACTTAAATCTTCATCTGATGAAAATAAAATACATATAAGAGGCTGTTTTAGTTACCTTAATTTGATCAATTATTCAATTGCAATGAATACTAACAGGTACTTTGGTAAAATTGGGAACCAAACTGGAGAAAGCTGATACCGTGAGAGTTTAAGGAACTCTACTATTTAATGTTTCGGTGCCTCGTTTGACCGATGGCTACCTTCATAAATCACGTTTGTCTTGACCTCTCAAATTAAACATCAAAACAAACAATCAGATAAAATAGTCTGTCACTTGGTTAGTCTTTCTGGGAAGTACACACACCAAGCACACAGAGAAAACAAACAGACCGTATGACGGTCTATCATACTGTGCTAAACCAGCCTGGTAATTAACAGCACTGTGGCTTGTTAATCAGAAACTACAAAGCTGTTCTCCCTTGTTATCTGTGTTACCCAGTAAATCAGAGTATTAAATGTACCATACTGTTGCATAGCTGTGCATATATTCAGTTACAGAGGTAACACAGGAATGACAGGATCAACGATATATTATCCAGTTGAATTGGCATGCTACAAATCTACAAGAGCTCTAAAAATGTATATGTAGCTTGGTAAATGGTGACAAGAAAAAATAATTATTTCTTTTATTCACGGACTGCAGTTTCTTTTTTACGCCCGCTCCTTACAATGTCAGTGACTTCTTGCCATGCAGTGACCGTACAACACAAAATTGAATAGATGCTCATTTTCAATCTTCTGCATTTGGAGACACAGCTGCCACTGACAAGTTGAATGACCAGATTTCCCACATACAATTAGTCCAGACAATCTGTCAATACCCTGCAATATCCTCCCATAGTGCATTACCTCTTGCCAGATGCATCTACCTGTGGCACTTCTTACAAAACTTTGTTGAAGCAAACCTAAACAGTGTTTGAACTTTTACAGAATTCTATATAAGCTACTTACTGTAAACATGTTTAAAGCACTAGTTTTATTAGCACAGTAGGCTACTAGCAGCCACTAAATACAGGGGTTCCCACAAGCTGGTAATCATGGGTCATGATAAGTGGCCGATGTCATCTTGTACCTCCTCAAGTCATCAATCCTCCATGTTGATGTCACACCAGTGGCCGGCCACCCTACTGGCAGGGCCTTTGTATGAATACCTCTCTGAACCAAACCCCGCATCCAAACTGGCATAAAATGTTATTAGTTATTAGGAGAGATGAAATACTAGCTAGATAGAGGTACGAGAGTAAAGAGGAGAATGAGTTAAACAGTTTGGAGTTTTGCCAGCTGAGGAGAATCTTGTCAACAGTTTATAATATTTCATCAAAATCCTGTCAGCAAGTAACTGTTCCATCTCATAAATCTGTCACGATAAACCATAACACCATGCAGGTGTTCTCAATACCATTCCTATTACCCTTAACTGCAGGCTACCCACCTACCCAGCTCCATCTGAAAGTGACAAGACTGAAAATGGCACAGACCTGCATCTTCAAAGTGCAAGGGTTCAAAAAGTTTACCAAATGGTATACAGTATACACGTATGCAAGAAATTTGATACGTCATTATGCGGGGTGGACTGGAAGCATTCATTACTACCGACTTATTGGTCTGACGAGCGGCATTTGGGGCCATTGTAACAAGCAGCACAAGAATATGGTCAGCTAATACATATTAGCCAATAGCAAATTGTTCTTCCTAACAGACCCCTCCCCTCCCTCTCAACTCTTTCTAACCTCCCTCTCAACTCTTTCTACCCTCCCTCTCAACTCTTTCTACCCTCCCTCTCAACTCTCACTCCCCTCCGCACCCCCTCAACTCTCCCTCCCCCTCCTTCTCAACTCTCCCTCCCTCTCAACTCCCCCTCCCTCTCAACTCCCCCTCCCTCTCAACTCCCCCTCCCCTCCTTCGCAACTCTCCCTACCCACCCTCTTGACTCTCCCTCCCATCCCCTCCCTCTCAACTCTCCCTCCCCTCCCCTCCCTCTCATCTGCCCCTCCCCTCCTTCGCAACTCTCTCTCCCAGTCTTCACATATATTTCAGCTAACCTTATGTCAGGTTTCACGAGCCTGTCCTAAATAATGAAACAAATGATATAGATGTGGTATTGCTTGTCCACACTGTTTGCTCAACTAGAAGATGCCCCTGGCAAAAATACTCTGAGCCTCAAGGGAACGTTTTCCCCAATATCTCTAGAAAAATTACATACTTTTTATAAACATTTTTCTTTTTCAAATTATTACTGCCTTGACTTGCTATTTTACAACAGGTGGATGGATAAGAAGGTTAAAGGTCACTCAGATGTGCAGTTACACTATGATGTAGAATCTCATTATCCCATTAAGCTCCAAGTGAGCTGGATTTATCTCAACCACCAAACTGGTGAAATCAATAGTCATGTGGTTCCACCATGATAAAACCTCAAAAATTTTACAAGCAACTGCACTTGCTGGTAAGAAAGAAAGAAATAAACAGAGGCATTTAAAATAACCTTTTCAATTCCAACTGGGTACAGTATCTTAGCCCTGAGCCAGCTGGAAAGGAATCACAAGGACATCATGCTGCAAAATGCAGCAAATAATTGCATATTTATATATTTATATAAGATACAGACTTGGTTAACAAACAAGTGGTTTGAAAGGAATTTCTCTTCCAAAAACATGGGTTGAGGATCCCTCCAACCTTCGCATTCTGTCCGTTTCATAGTCTTAGTGTCTATCATTCTTTCTGAAAAACCCAAAGCAGTATTTTATTATTTTCACTCAATTTGACAAACCCCTTAAAAACCTGATAAATGTACAAAATTGCTTACTGTACTTCCTAACCTCTGGCTATTTTCCTATATAGTAGACTTGGACCCCCTAAACATAGTCTGACCTTGTCCGACCTTCCCACCTACCTATGCCAGTCATAGTTACTAATTGGTACCTATTATCACCAGAGGCACACAATGGTGAAACAACTGCGCCATCCCTCTAGGAATGGGTCACCACCATAAAGTAAATTACATAAATTAAGCTGCGCATGCTTGCATAACCTAACAGCAACAATCAAACATTCTTGGGAGGTAAGTTTCCTGTTTTCCTACACTACTGAGCCATAACATCGGACTAGTTCCTGCTCCAGTTAATGCATTTTGAAAATTTTATTGACCAATAAAATATTTAAAAATATACCAATTGTACATTTTACTGCCAGTAATTGTTCTGTAATGGTCATATTCTGAACATTGAGCTGCCATTAAAAAAAAAAAAACGTTTCAAGCTGCTGTTCTGAAAAAGGAGTAGTAACAGTTGACTAAGTATCATCCTACCTTTCACAAATCGACCTTGGCGCTAAAGATGAAACCCAGAAACAAGTCACTGACCTCTTGAATAATTGACCCATGACCTCTAATAACACCCTTGGGTGAAGTACTTAAAACAACAGTTTTTCCTTCAAAAGAAATGCAAAAGTCATCATAAACTGACTTTATATACATCTAGTCAATAATTGAACCTCTCATCAGAGCAGTCCTTTTCACAAGTACCAATCTCTCATCTGGCTGATTACATTGTCTCATCTTGACCCAAATTAATAGCATCATTTTGGTAGGAAAACAGATGTCCAGCCTAATTCTGTCAAGAAATCAGAACCCATCAGTTTTAACGACGGTTGTTATTAATAGCCCAGTCTCTTCAGTTAAGTCTCTACGTGGGTTAAAGCCTATGGATGCTTTACGACAAGTTTACAAGTCCAAGACCATCTTGTGATTCGTGGGGACAGCTAGAGGAGCCACGGGAAGAAAACAAGTGTGGAGAGGGGCTGAAAGAAGAAGTGGGGTGCCACCATAATTAGGTCATCTTCAGTTATTTAGAGGTTGGGGTGAACCGGGTCTCTATTATGCCTGGGTCAAATGCAACCGAGGACACATTCAATCTAATACTAATTAACCATAGATTTTTGATGTCGAAAATATCAAGACCACATGTTACTCATCTACTATCACGCCAAAGAGGAACTTCTATTTTCGTTCCAGTCTTGCTTTCTATTTTTTTCTACCTTGTTTCCCTTCTTTCTCTTTCGTGGAAATGTAGGATGTCCTTCTTGACTTGCCTTGTAATCTCAGCTCCTGCTGTATTAACCCAGGCAGGACAATGGTCATCCATTATAAGAGAGATCCAATAATGCCTCTGAGCTTTTATTGGTCATCGTCATAGACTAGTCATATATTCCCACATACTGACCACCATAATGGACAGAAAAAAAAAACTTCCTGCTATGACCACAAAAACAACCATCACACCTGGAGGCTGAATTCAGTGCAACAAGAGTAAATCTTGAATTTATCCCTGTAATCCTCTCCTCACCTCTCTGACAAGGAGACCACATTTCTATCAAGACATTCACACCATCAAGTATAGGCTGAGGCTGAGAGTTCTCTCAACCATAACATATTATAAACCACAACATGAGGATTTTCAAACACTTTATCTTTTAATCCTATCCTGATATATTTGTCATAAAAGAGTGTGAAGATGGCCACCTTTTCACGAGTTTTTGCGGGCACCGACTTCCTCGATCAACACGGTGGTGAAAGATCTCAATGAACTTTCAAGGAATTTGTTCAAAATAGATTTGGAAAGAGGAGAGAGTGGGCGGTGTCCCGGAAGTGGGGTATTGTGGAGATGGGGGCACAGTGCTAAAACGTTTCCACTCATGTAGTTTAAAGTAGACAGCAAGGTTCATGAAGGTTGGAGACAGGTAAAGAGAAAAGCGAAATATATTATAGAATTTCAAAGACCAAGTACTTACTGTACTTGTACCACTTCTTAAAGTTTGTGCAATTCATCTTATAATATGGATTTCTACAGTCTATACCCAATGGGCTCTATCAGGGTTTGATCATGCTTTGAATTCTCTGTGGAAGGATCATTTAAACAAATCTTTTTCCTCTATTCCCTACCATTGAATTATTTCCTAATACCTCAATCCCAAGTGATCATTCTGTAATTTTCAAAAATTCAAAATTTTCTTCACCTATCATGACGCTTAAAAAAGGAAAATAAAAAGTGGTTAAAGAATAGGTGGTATTAACCGTACTTTGAGTTGAAGGGGTATTAACCTTGCAAATAAAAAAATCACAACTGTATTTACAAGCTGACTTTTAATCACCTGTTGTGGGATATTACAAATAAGTCTGGATCTATTTTCCCTCACAAAGACAAACATCAAAACAATGTAATAAAATGCACACAAATTTGGTAGTAAAATGCAACAGTTGATATAATCCTACAAGAATTTCCCAACTACCTGATGTCTCGAGTGGTTTGGAAAGATCTGAGTGACCAAAAAACTTTACATCAAAACAACAACTGTAGATCCAAAAAAATTGGTACTACCGAGAGATTTTGTTCAGATTGAACCTGTCCACTGTCTAAAGAATGGAGGCAAACTTCACGATTATCGGGTATACAAGAAGTCAAACATCAGATACATGCCGACAGAAACAGTTCAACTGCCATATAATTGAATTTAGCTCACCAAATCTACAATCTGAATAGTTAAAACCCTCGTGTGGACTAACTTGAAAACTTTCAGTTTATGACTTTGACAGGATTAACCTGGCAAGTTTACAAAGTCTCGTAAACTACAAACTACCAAAATAAGAGTAGCAAATATGCAAACACGAACAAGTAAAAATATACTCAAATCTAGATCCAAAACAATGATGGCATGCTTTATAAGAACATCCCCTATAGCACAACTCCTTCCACTCTCCTTCCCACTCCACTCCCCACTCCCCTCTCCCCTTCCCCACTCCCCTCCCCCACTCCCCTCTCCTTCCCACTCCCACCGCATTCCACCCTTCTAACATCCATGCTTCTTCCAGTTCATTTCAACCTGATTATTCTTGCTGCCTCCTAGCACGGTACTAAGTAGCTGTACACTCATACCACGTCTCACCTGACCCTCAATAATGTTTATTTCAAAGGGATGCCTGCGCATCCTTAGATCAACCTTCCCAATGTGACATTTCATGAGTCATGCTAATGAGCTTATCCTTATGGGATCTTCGTATTAAAATAGCATAAAAAACTTTACCAAATTTCACACAAAATGCTGCATTTACCCGAGCTTCGTCCACTGAATTACTTATAGATTAACATAAACCATCTATATATCAAACTGGAGAAACTTTAAAGCTCTTTCCACCTTGTCAACAACAATCCTGTGACATTTTGTATAATATAGTGAATCAAACCCATTTTCCAAAGCTACCTCTCAACAGTATATATATATATGTGATCTCAAATTCGATCTTGACCCTCGTGATGCATATTTTGTGGTTGGTCTTCGTTCTTTACTAGGTAAAGGTAGTTCTATCCGTTCCCCCCCCCCCCTACCATCTCCCCGAAGGATCACAAGCAAATTTCATTACTAACAAACACCACCTATTCCACCCTGAAATACATCGGCATACTTTGATTTTCAAATGAAGTGGCATGTTATAGCACTGTAAAACATCGAAATCACTTCTCCAGTGCTGAAGCCAACTAGATGTTCACTAAGTTAAAGATGATATGGACAGCCAGACATGTGGCTTACAAACTCCAGTTGGGAGAAGCAATCTGAAGAAGAATGGTAAAAATTATTTACCGAACTTGGGTGGCACAGTCACCATCATGATAACAACTACTCCCTTTGAAAAACATGCAAGTGGCCACATGTCCAAAACGAATAGGGGAAAGGAGAATAATATTTCGGAATAAACAAATAGGCAGATCTTACAAGACCACAAAAGAAGGGAGGAAAAAAGTTACAAAGTTTAAGAAAACAAGTCAGTGATTGATAGCATCACTTCATGACCAAGGGTAACAAGCACTACCACCTTCTCTCAGGAAGCCATATCACTGATAGGAGGTAATATCATCTCCTTTGAGTCAACTGTACAATCAAACAAAATGTGTTCAAAATTGCTGTACTGCGATCATTACCGCGCTTCCCCTTCCAGAAGTTAAGGATAATAAAGACCAAAATTATCTTTAGAATATTGTCACTAGAACCTCTTGAGACATCACTGAAGGTAACTTGATGAACTTATATAAGTTAAGTCACCCACAGGATAAAGCTTGAGAGCGAAAATCAATCATCCTGATCCACTCTAGACACAAGTCCTCAGATAACAGTACTGTTAATTTACAAGGAAAACTTTCACAAAACTGAGTCCAAACAATATATGAATATTCATAAAATGGTGTTTGGTGAAATGAATGATTTTACAGTTCCTAATTTTTTAATATTTACATTGAATACGAATCCTAATTTTTTAATATTTACAATGAATATGAACATGTATAGTGTGTAACAATTTGGACACAGGCCTTTATAAACTTTTACAAGTCAATTCTTGTGATATAATCATACAAACTGAGGTTGAATCAACACATGATTAAAATATTAAAATTGATCAGAATCTTCCTCCCCCCCCCTCCATCCCATCCCTCTTAGTTTTTCCATCAAATGATAAATACATAAAGTTGCCAATGGATGGTGGGTAACATTTAATAGCTGAAATGTGCTAGTTAATTATGAGTGGTAAAAACAGTGTATGAGCTCAGATACGTTCCAATCTATGTGTGAATCAATGAATGTGCAGGTACTTTGCCTAGAAGTGTCTCAAAGAGAAGGAATTCTCAGTGATTTAAGAGACTGCAGCTTGTCAAGTTTTGTGGAACAGGAAAGCACCGATATCACAGCGCCCTCTGTTGACTTAGGACATGGCGGATATCCACATTGGTAACGTTTTAGCGGTACAACACCAACTTGGTTGCTCGTCTTCTCGAATCTATCATTGGAAGTTTTCCTTGATGAAAGTTCACAAATGTTACATCCATGACCATCCCCTTAATGTTCACCTTGTTATTTACCTTGAGAGATACTTAAATTTCGAGCTAACAAGCTTTAGACTGATCATGATTTGGAAACCAAACTGCTGCATTAAATTGTCGGTTAGTTACAAGTTAGAAATTAAATCACAAATTATAGATTACCTTTCCATTTTAATTCAAATATCCTTGGGTCAGAGCCACACTACAACAATAAACATTTCCCTTTGCTTGACTGGACTACAATGCTGAATGTAATTGATCTGTCTTGAATACTAAATGCTGTAATTTACATATTAAATGATGTAAATAATCCTTAATTGCTATTCATCATATAATTGCTGATACTTTACATTAATGGTTAATGGAGTTACTTGTGATACCAAAGACTATCATACCACTGACGAAAAAGAAAGAAAACACATTGAAGCACAGAATACCACAGACTCTGAAGAAGGAAGAAAAGAAAGTGAACAACTGGAGAGGGGGACACAACACAAAAAAAAAAACAAAACAAAAGAAAATGAAAAAAAAAACTTATAAATGCCTTAATAAGAAAACCACTATACCACTATACTAGGGCCCCTCCAAAACGAAAAACAAAAATATCACAAAAAATTCCCTTTTTTTAAAATTTTGTCTTCTATGAATATTTACAATTTAATAGAAACAAAGAAACACTAACATGTTTGTATAAAATATTAAACAGTTACTATCTCTGAACATTTTTTATTCCTGAAGTGATAGTTTGTTTTTTTTGGCAAAATGTCTTAAAATATATGACATGATATATAATTAATCCTTGCATTCCACCCCACCCCTCCCCCAATCAAAATATAATAAAATAACCATATATTATTTTTTCTCCTTATTAATAAATTTATAAAGTACAGTACATAGACAACCAACACAAGTTAATGCTTGTAGAAATTAAAGTGTAAAATTGTGTGAGTACCTCCTTTAATTCTGTAAATGTGAATATTTTCCAGATGAAATCTGTCTAACGGGATTTAAAGTGGGTTCCAAAAGATCACCTTAATAGTCCACTGAGACCCTCTACCATTGACTCCTCCTGGTAGGTCCTTCTGTTTGAGGTAAACCAGTCCTTTCTGACAAGGATGCACCCTTATTTAGCCAAATCCAAATGTCTGATTTTGTTCAATCTTGATCTGTAATCTTTGTACTATCCACGGTCAAGAATTTTGCCAACAGTCATCTACAGTTTGTGGTAAATCGTACCATTAGACAAACTGACAAAAAAAACACACTATAATATTAGATGAGATATTATGGATTATCTCCAAAGATTTAAATAATCCTGATAACCAGTTTCTTTGCAAGTTAGTCTTTTTCCTCTATAACTCTATTTATTTTTTTCAGTTAACTTCCTTCTTTTTTTCTTCTTTTTTTTCAACGGGATATCACAGATTGCTATCATTACCTAAACAGTTACCCTCCTTGCCAGTGACCGGTCAACACTAGGAGGTCAGGTCAAAAGGTTACCAGGTCACGCTAGAATAGACACCTTAAAATGAGAGTTGCAGATGTTACAAGGAGACAGGTAATGGGGGTGGCAAAGTGAATAGTAAATAAACCAACTTGATGAGAGGTGAGTTTTCTTTTTTCAATTCGAAATTGGGGAGGTGGGGGGACCGAGGGCAGGGTAGAAGGTAGGGTGTTGGTGGAAGTAGGTATTCAGTGTGCTGTTACTAGAACAACTATGCCCACTGCATATTGCCATGATCAGAGTGGATTAGGGCAATGGATACAAAGCTGTATAAAGTTATTTATAATACTTAAGGTATATGACAATTGACAAGTCTTACTTTGATGGAATTGATTTAGCCTGAATATCAAACAATCTGGTTTATCAATACACAAATATCCCTTGCTTTGTTTTATAGGACAGATTGACAGTTTTCAAAATGTCAAAATTTTCATATATATACAGTGAAAAGGAACAATCTTGACCATCCAGCTAAACTGTTGAACTTTGGTCTCGCCTCTCAGACTTTTACATCGCTGTCAGTAAAGCCAGTCTAAACATTCAACACTTTGGCTCCTTTCTTTACAGATGTACCCTGAAGCTACAGGAGGAAAGAAACCTCAGGATTTTTGGTGGAAAAAAAGGAACAAGTGCATCACATATTCCACAATCGTCTTGACAACCTGACTTTTGTTGAGCTGTCTCTTCTTGAGATATCTCAAACTGTTTTCATTTTGCAATTGTTTATACAAGGAAATTTAAACCAAAGTGCTTAGGGTATGTTAAGTAGCATCTGACCTTTGGGAGTTAACTTAATAAGAAG